>BGPR01005461.1:0-29160 GCA_013235015.1 Araneus ventricosus | reverse complement strand
TCCCATTAATAAATAATCAACAATATTTGCTTAGTTCAAATTCTACACGAGTTCATATAATGCAATACTTGGCCAAGCCATTTACGGTCAATTATTTTGAAATATTATCCACCATTAAAATTCGTCGCATAAGTCCACAGATCCTATTATTTGTCATATTCGTAACTTTCGGCGTTTTTGTTTGGATTTGTAAGCCTTATCCAATTAAGCAAAACAAAACACTTTAAAGGACAATGCCCTTGTTACTAAGTAAAAATCTGGCATGTGCAGATCATTTTCAATTTATCTGCGGATGCTAAGAGTTACAGTTCGCTGCATAAATCACTTAAAATCACTTTGAGAAGAAAAAAAAAAGGACATAGAATCCATTTTTCCACCACAATTTTGGCTAACGAATGTAACAAGCATCTGACAGATAGTTCCGACTATTTGTTTCAGGATGTAAAAAGGACTTCCTATAAATAAAATAAGTTACTGAACCGTAGATTACATCAGGGCATCTGACAAGTTTCGACCAATTGCTTGATGACTAACAAACAGTAAGGGAAAATCCGACGAGGGAATGAAACAGAACGTCTCGCTGACTCTAATGGAAATAAATTTAACTAAAAACAGTTTTTAAAAAACACACTTTTATTAGTGTTCTAAACAACATAATTTTTTTTTAAAATTTCAATGACTAGCTGATATACTCGGCGTTGTTCGGAGTAAAAATATTTCACGTCTAATATTTTTAATGTATAAAAATACTTTCATATACAATACACAAAATTCTTTTATCGTCTGAAACGTTTTTAAATTAAAATACGAATATTAATTCAGCCAAACGATTTTTAAAAACCGTTGAAAGCTAATTTTCTCCACATGCTATTAACACGTTCACGCCGGTTTTGAAATTTGCATTATTCAAGTGTAACCCGCCTGTGGTACACGCCGGCGTGAACGTATTAACCTTTAAAGGCCCAATGTTGCCTTTAAGCAACATACCCAATTTTGTCTTATAAAATCTTGAGAAGAAGACTGAAGCTCTAATGCCTGCTGTTGCTAATAGGATACAAACTGAAATTTTTATTAAATCAATTTACAACATATGGATGGCAAACAGAATACTGATAAAAAATAAAAATAAATGGATGTTTTGCACTTGAGGCTGCATTTTTTTAGTTCTATTTGTACGCTTGAGAATAACATATTTTATTCTACAATATTGAAGGGAATTCCTTATCCGTATTAATTATTAAAATTAATCTGTGTTTAATATTATAGAATTTTATCACGGAAATTTTTTTCTGAAATAAAGCCCGGAGTTTTCAGTTGGTAACAAACTGTTTTTCAGCCATAAACCATATTTAGAATAGAATATGATTTTTTTAAAGTATTTTTCCATCTTTTTTTGAAATTAAAGTCACAAAACATTTTGAAATCAATTTTTTAAAAATCTGGCTTTTAAGGGTAAATGTTGTTTAGCCTTCTAGGTTCGTCAGCAGAAAAGTTTCAGCTGCGCATGTGCAGTAGAAAGATAATTTTTGATTAATAAAAAAATAACTATTTAATTAATTGTCACAAAACTTTCATAGTATTTGTGAGCAAAATTTGAGGAAAATCTATTCAGTAGTTTCGCTTTCTATAGCGTACAAAAAAAATTTGAGTTCCGGTTTTATTTATATAGATTTTCTACTGTATAATTTTGGAATCTATTGCTTCTCAAACTCATTACCAGGTGGCGTCATTGTTACGGAGTCAGATTTTAATTTAATTAGCTGCAGAACTGATAATTGAGATATAGATTCTACATTTCTGATACAGGTCTACAATGCTAATGATAAATCTTAACTACAACCATTTAGCTATTAGCGTTTTTAAATTATCGTGATCCCATGGACGAACAGACAGACTTTCCATAGACGGATTTCGTCCAAACTTTGATAGAAATTCGCGAATTTTGTGAAAAGGACACTTGCCAAATTTTATCCCGTAGCTCATTGCGTGTTTGAGTTATCGTATTCACAGACAGACAGACATAATTCCAAAAATGTGTTTTTCAGACTCAGAGAGGTCTGAAACGTGGAGATTCATCAAATTCTCGAGGTTGAACTTTTGATGATTACAACACTTTCTCTTCGTATATTTCGTAAAGCAGAGAGTAAATATATATATATATATGTATATGTAAACTGTCATCGCAATATTCTAACTGTTAGAATATTGCAATGGCAGTTTACATAAAATATGACAGGGATGGAGAACCTGCGGCCTTTTTGGGTTTCTTATGCCAGGTATTTACAATTTGCATTGAAATAATATAATTGTCTGTTATATAATAATAATTAAAAAACAATAACCCTTAATATTTTTCTCGCCTGCCTTTTGCCCAACTGTCGAAATTTAATGGCGCATTTCTGTGCATAAAAGGTTCTCTACCACTGAAATATGACATCTTTGCAGATTAAATCCTATTTCCGACTTTCAGTGCTTAAAAATTTGTAGGAAAGCAATGGAATCTGAAAGTGTATAGTCATCATGACATCGCGCTTGCCAATAATCTATACTTATAAAAGTCAATGTTTGCGTGTGTGCGATGTCCAGACGAATCTATTGCACTTACAGCCATGAAATTTGGCACACAGGTAGTCGTAATGGTGACTCAATGCGCCTCGAAGCCGGAATTTTAAAATTTAATATAGAAAATTTTTTATTTAATGTTTTGTGCTGTTTTGGGTCATTTTTGCCACGTTTACGGCTGTAGTATCCTTTCTAATGATCGTTGAAAAATAATCGATGCACCATCGGATAGAACAAACAATTTTCGTTCTAATGAAGTTTGTTTTGAATTTCTAACGCAATTTACTGAATTTTGAGAAATTTTTAAATAATAGTCACTTTAATGGTAATTTTTTATAAGGGTTTTTTCAAAATCTCGCATCTGACGTTCTAACAACTCTATAATTTTCATTTTTTTTCAGCTTATAACTCGAACGTTTTTGTCGGATTTAAAACAAGAACCGTTAAAACACCTTTCCCCGTTTTCTTTTAAATTAATTATTCCTTGATCAGTTAAACAGTTTTTTTTTTGTTTTTTTTTTGCAACCCAAAGCTTTCTCAGCGAGACATTCTCCGGAACGAGTTAACTTTCCCATCATGCATTGTTACAATCTCATTGGTTGGTGTGTGACCTTCGTCGCGGCAGGTGACGTCATATACTATCGCGTTCTTCTCGGAGAAGATAATTCTTTTCGGCAGTGTCTTAAAGTGTTTCTTTGTCTTTCGCATGCTGGTTTGTCGCATTTATTAATATTGTTTTGGATTAACGTACTCGGTACTGTTTTCCTAAATTCAAGTAATGCTTATCTTTTGTTTTTATTTTGTTTTCAAAACTTTTTCATGTCATTTGTGGGGAGTTTTTTTTTTTTTTTTCCTTTTCATTTTGTTGAAGTCAAGATAGCACGCGGAAAGCCGTGTGCGTATTGCCTGTAGATAATAAGACCCATTTTCTCCCCTATAATTAGTCATCGCTTTATTTTTCTCCTCGTTAATTAACTTTCTTTATTTGACACATGTCTATGCATATCATGAATTATTTATCTAAACTGATAAATAATTTTATCATAAATAAACATGTTTTGTCATTTAAAAAAAATTTGTAAAACTTCACTTAAAATAAAGATGAAAGGAAAAAATAATAAATTCCAGTCTTTCATGAATATCTTGAATACGATACCAGTATTTTTGTGATCAAGAACCTAGCTTCTCCTAGAGCCTCCGTTCGGCTAGAATCATTGAACCTCCCTAGGACCTCACACATTGAATCACAGGACCTCCGTTCGGCTAGAATCATTGAAAAAAGCTGAACATTATACGACACGGAACCATTAAAACGGCAACTTTTTTGAAACTGATTCAAAAATCCTTACAGAGGGTCTATTTTTATGACTTCAAGGTACATTCATACCAAATCTGAAAATTACAAACAACGCTTTTGGTCGTAACTGCGTAACAAATTTACAGACAAACAGATGAAACGTCAAGTTAACCCCTTAAGTAGTATGACTGGAAATTTTCCGGGGATCGAATTTCCAAAATCTTATATATTAAAATTCGAACGTCAACAAACGTATATATGTATGTCCTTCTATCTTCTCACGAACCACTGAATCCTGAAACTAGCCGGAAGTACCAAAAGATGGAAAATAATCCAAGGAATCCATTTCGACTATTTAAATTCCGAAACTGTAATCAGTTAAAAACATATTAATTAAAAACTTAATATTGATTGATTCCCCCGTGCTGCCATCTGTCGGGAATTTTGGCATCCAATGTTCTTGCATTTTTTGTTTTGCAGTTCTTGGAATTTTTTGTTTATTTATTTAACGAAACCTGGTTTTAATTTGTATAAAAAGGTTTTTTTTTATTTAGCAAACTTGGTGTTTTGAAATTATTAAACAAAGAAAAAAATCATAAAATCATTTTCTGGCAAATCATGAATATCGGTCAGTTACGTGTCGCCATCTATTGAGCAAATAAAATAGAATTTTAAAGTTATTCGTTTACAATAGAAAAAAATCAAGGAAAAAATAATTAGAAGCTAGAAATATCAAGGAAACTCCTTTATTAAAGATCCTCTACCGCACAGAAGCCCCCTTCTAACATCATCCTGAAACTTTGATGATTTACAACAACTTAAGTGTGAATGGCAGACTTCTCTCCGCCCGAGAATATCCTTTTATTCGGGATAGCCCGTGCAACGCCGGGCCATACAGCTAGTTTTAAACTTAAAAACTGAAACAAAGTCATTCACAGACGTTACAATTCCATACAAAAATTACGTGAGATACATAAACATTCAAACTCTCCTTTAGGCTCTCAAATTAATTAAAACGACACTGTATTCTCAAAATAGGTTGTGTCATCTAATTAGATAGTTGAGAAAACAAACCACTTACCCAGGTAGCACAACATGTTGTCCGATATTGTACAATATTGTTCGATATTATATAATATTATATGATATTGTACAATATTATACAATATTGCGAATATTGTTAAATATAGTACAATATCTTTGTGCTACTAGGGTAAGGGGTTAAAATAGGAGCTCACTTCGCTCGGCAGTGCCTACGAACTTTTTATCAGATTGGACGCGTTGAAAGTTCCTTAATAATTTTTAAAACCTAATTGTGATACTTTTGCAGTAATTAAGAGGGGGGATTAACAGCTTTTACTGAATAGTAAGTTAGATTAGCAGGATTTAAATTTGTAAGAGTTTTGAATCAGTAAAAGAAGAATAACTGTGATAAAGTGTCACACGTTGGGGTGGTTTAAGGGGAAGAGTCCATTTGATTGTTACGTATGGTATAGGGGTGTCCTCCGCTATTGTGAGCGAAAAATAGCTGAGCTGCGATGAGATCGTTTTCGTGATTTTTCACTTGCATGAAGAGTTTTCTTGTTAGTCGTTTAACAAAATATTTTATAATCTTGACTTTAAGGTCTTTATAGATAATTTCATTCCTCGCATATAAAGGAGCATTTGTCATTGTGGGTGTGACATAATATTTTTTATAAAGGAACCTTTGTTGGAGACAGCAAGCGAAGAATTTTTCCAATTAGTGGAAGAAATTCTCCACTTGCTGTCATCATCATATCACGTATAGAATGATAAAATTAACCTCAAATAATAATTATACACTTTTATTTAACTTGATTTGTTTCATTTGTAAAGATGGAATTTTGTAATCGATTTTTTCACTCGCATCCTAATGTTCCAGAATTTTTAAATTTTGTAAAATTCTGAATTCTCGATGAAAATGCACTATTTTAATATTTTAAGAACTTAATTATCAGTTAATCGATTAATTTCAGTAAACTTTATTTCCATACGATTGCTGCCACCTGGTAATGTATTTGAGAAAAAATTATAATAATGAATTATATATTAAAGATTATATATATATATATATATATATATTACATTTCAGAACTCAAATAATAGTAGGTTTTTAAAATCTGCTTTTATTAAATTTGGTAGCAGGTAAGAAAGACACCAGACATGCTCTCCCTTCTCGAAACTTACCGAAAATATTAAAGGAGATTCGAGCCTTTAGTCCCACATATAGTAGCAGGATAATGTTTTCACTTGATTCGTGTGTCTTTATCTCATTTTTTAAAAATTTACTTTTAATTATAGCAACGATAATGCGCACACAAAAAAACTAATTTAACCCATTATCTGCCATTATTCCTTTTTGGGGACGCTTGTTTTCTAATTATTTTCACCCAGTGGCGTACCTACATAAAATGGCGCCCAGGGCAAAGACCGAAATTGGGGGCCGCCCCCCCCTTCTTTTTTCTTTTGAAATGAGTTCCTCTTTTTCTTTTCGGAAACTTAAAAGTGCAAATAACCTTAGAAATTAAAATATAGAACATTTTGAGTTGATAGGATTTACAAATTTTTTAACAAAATTTCGCTAAATTTTCACAGAAAACTTGGTGCATTCTAACTTTAATTCTTTAAATATGGCTGAAATCGGGAAATCAATTTTTTTTGTAAAAAACTTTTGATATATTAGAAGAATATAATTAAAAGGTGCATTCCATTTATCTCGTATTTGAAAAATATAAAATGTGCAAAAATCTCTTAACTCAATCGGAAAAAAACTCCTCAAATATATGAATAAAAATGAAAAAATTATATAAATTGTTTTTTTGCCCCTAGACAATATAGAAAAACTCTAAACATTGAAGTAAATCTTTTGCTAACACAGATAAAATCATACAAAAGCAATAGTGACTAATATATTTAATAATATTCATAATATAATTCATCATATAATTTCATACATATCTTTAAATATATTCATCAAAATTTACAACTAATTAATTTTAATAATGTTTTATCTCGTACCTTATGACAAAGGTGAAATTCATTGCATGAAATTAGGGGATAAGCTATTTCAGCAGGAAAAAAATGCTGTTTCAAATATAAATTAAAATTACAACGTTATTAATTTGTCTCTGACATGTAAGATCACACTTTCTTATTATTTTAGTAGATATTATTTATTTGCATAAAAAAACGATACATTATTTCTGAAAACTTTTGAAGGTTTTAGGATATCCGAAATATTATGAATTAACCTTTCTGGCTTTAAATGAAGCAAAAGTGTTTATAATTACAATACTTTAGTATTTAAATGTACTTAACATAAGGATTACAAACAAAAAATGACTGCCATATTTACATAATTATTTTATATTGAGTATTGATAAAATTGATTGGTGACAATAGCGTAACTCAGCGAGGAAAGAAAACGCTTCACATTACGGCAGGAGTTGAATTTCTCTTCTTTATGCATCTGTTCTCGTTAATTATTAAAGAAACTGTTTTCAGTTATCTTGATTTAAATTTCAATACGGACTGATAATTTTTACCAGGAATTGCAAAACTTTATGCGGTCTTTTCTCTCTCACACAGTATTTTTTTGTTTCTTTGTTTGCTTTTGGGAGAACAACAGCATCTAGGTTTTGCGAAATAAAATTTAAAACAAACACTATAGCATTTTCATCATGCAAGTTATGCAAATATTCAGTACCAAAAACAATGTAAAGATAGCGAGCTTACATCTTTTAAAGTTACTAGAGTTCTCTTACATCGCGCGAAAAATATGGAGGATATTTTCCATTCTTCACTCTTTGCTGATTGAAAATAGGAATGGCACTTTTGAACAATTTATCACCAATTTCCGAAGAAACTGATATCAGTCGGCATGAATCAGGCATACCGTGTGAAACCATCAGAAACCCTACTGAGATAATCATCCTTAACCATATTTCCTTATCTCCTACCCCACCGACACTGAAATCAGTGAAAAGGACCTCCCTTTTAAAAGAGTTTGTAATTTCATTGATGGGAGGTTGGGGTCGGCAGATCTCTGAAGCATATTACTTGTTTTGTCGCATCTTGAGGTTTCCGGGTTGTGAAAACGACGGTATCGTAAAAATTTTCCCCACACTTTTTGAAACCATTTTATTTTTTAAGAATCTTGGGAAAAAGCGCTTAAAAAAAAACTACTTTTCTTTTAAATACAACCAATTGATTCCTTAATTTTGCGCCCCCTGGAAATTGTGCCCAGGACAAGCGCCCCACTTGCCCCACCCTAGTTACGCCACTGTTTTCACCTAAAAAGTGCAATTTTTAGAGCTGCTTGTTGTTGCTTCTAAATGTTAAACTGACTGCTATAACAGGCACAAATCCAATAAAAAATATTTTTTTCTAATTTAAAAGATAATTGATTCTAATTAGAAGTTAATTAATTAGTTTAAATTTAAAAATTCAGAAATAGCGTTTTTTTCATATTTCATTCATGTTATCATATTAATGTATCTTTCTTTTTTGGGGGAAAAAGCGAAATGATAGAGTTTTGGCAGATAATGGGTTAATATTGTCGCAACACGCGCGTGAATAAACGCCGTAACTAAAACGTCGAAAAGTATTGTTGTAAACCATACTTAAAAATATTTTTAAAAACTTATTGAAATTAGACAAAAAAAAAAGTGTATGGAAATAGAATTGGTTGAAAATCTAAAATTTCTGCTTTGTAAAGTGGTGTAAGAAAGGTTTTGGACAATAATATGCGCCGAAGTTATTGAAGAAAAACGTTAAAATTTCGATTCATTTTTAATTAAAAATCTAATAAAAATTTCGAAAACCCCTTTCTTAGTAAGCACCTGCTACCCAAGAAGTAATTACGTTCTAAAATTGGTAGCGCTAGGTCAAACGGTCTGCCCTGTAGAGTGTTTTGAACGATTTTTACATCATGCATGTAGCATGACGGAAGCCTACAAACATAATTAATTTTGTAATATGTTCAATTTTCAGATATCCTCAGACACCCTAAACTGGCAAAAAAAGATAAACACGTTAAAGCGGCCACCGAGATTGAATCGCCAAGCAACCGAGATATATTGCCAAGATGGTGATAAAATCTTGCCAAAAACATTTGCTGCCCTATAAAAACCTGCAGACCTGTAGGTCACTTTTTTGCAAGCGTATTTACTTTTTGCTTTTGTTCTTAAATTATAATGGGTTTTTGAAAAATATTACTTGTATTTTTGTGAATAAAGTGGGAAACGGGCAGGTTTTTTTTTTTAACTTTAAAAAAAAAAAAAAAACATCCTACAGCTGTGCTAGCCGTGGAAGCCGAAACATAGTAGCTGCGCTAGAACACTGAACTATACGAGCTTGGCGAAATCCGAAGGTTCGCCAAGTAAGCTGGTGGCCGCTTTAACGTCAACTTACTTTTAAAATACCCAAAAATTTATTTACTTCTTTCAAAAACGTATAATTTAACACGCAATAAATAAAAAAATAAACAGAATATAGAACAAATATTTGTCATTATTTTTGGAGTTTAAATGGATAATAATAATAGCACAAACTTTCAATGAAGAAATTTAAAAATCTAATAATAATAACAATGTATTAACTTCCTTCTGATAAAGAGGAACTCAGCAAATGAAAGAACTAGTCAAAGGTCATTTATAAACAAACATAAAAAAGCCATCAACGATTTATTAAAACTCAAAATATATTACCAGTGGCGGCTCGTCAGCTCAGAAACAAGCAGTGCTGCAAAAACTGTATAGACCTAAGTTGTAGTTAATTTCGTGCTGATTAGTTGCGTTTATAATGATGATATACTAAAAATTGATAGTTTTTGAGCAAAAAACTGGGGAGGGGGAATGTTTTCATATCTTTTGGCTCTAACTAAAATTCCAACAAAAATTATTTGTGACAAACCGCGTGCCGATTCGTAATCAGCACCCGAAAAAACATAAAGAAGCAAAAAATTACATCTCCTCCAGAATTGGATTTAAAAAAACTACTTGACTACTGAGAAAAGCGAAATAAAAAAAAAGCCAAATGAGGAAGTCGCGCCAATCGTGGGCTGGGGAAAATGCAGCTCAAATGAATGCAATTTTATGCAGAGAAAGGGTTGCTTTTCTCCCGCTTCGCGTTGATCACTGCGTTAATTTCGGATCCTGAAGAGGGTCAAAACTTTTTGCAGCTGTGGTCTGTCTCTTAAGTCTTGATTGATTTTCCGTCTTCCTTTTACATTTCTTATCACTTTTTTGCCCTTTTCGTTCATCACTGAATTCTCACAGTGGAAAAGTAGGCCAATTAGAATAAAAACAAAAATACATTCTTTTAAAATAATTTCAGGGGAGGAGGGGGGCTGCAGCTCTTATCGACTTCAAAAATGCACATGTTAAACTTTTTGTCCGGCATGACCAGTCCTTTTCGGGACTTACTTGGAAATGTAACCACATCCAGATGGAACACAACAGCCGCCAATGAGCCAGACATGACACACGAACTACACCAGCTGACATAGGTAAGGTAAAATAACTCCATTCTTCATAATTATTATTGTAATTATTATTATTATAACATTTTATCTATTCTCCTTTCCCTTTTGTCCTTTCCCTTCTCTATTTCTATCACCTCAATTTAATTGTCGTGTGACAGGGACATTTGAATGAATGAGAGAATGGTTTCCTGAAAGGATGCATGCATGAGTCATACATTGTAACTAATCACCCTTATTTTTCAGAATCCCCGCAATTAATGATTAACCACTTAACTGAATAGTTTTCTTTGCTATCTAATAAGATGACCCCTCCTGTTTTGGAAAGGGGCTGTCGTTTCCATTCATCTAGGAAGGCATAGGTTACTTAAGATGTTTATGGATCCTACATATTTTTTGTGTCAAATTATAAAGCTAATTAATGATTCAATTTTAGTTTATAAGACTATAATTTCAATAATTCGATGCATGAGTATTCTCGGGCTCTTAAGTTAAGCGGTTAAATCAATTTTCTTTACAGGCCCATCGGTAAGTACCTGTTAGTCTTGGAGATTAAGGACCCAGAGTCCACGCGCTCCATCCAAATCCAATCATCTCTGGTGTATATAAGAAATTTTTGGGACACATATTTGCATTTAAATTTGAATTAAAATGAAAGCAGCTTTCTAAACAAACTGAAATGAACAAAGCAGAAAACAATAAAAATCAACTCTATTCATCAGAACATTGCAACCATTAAAGATTTATATTTCCTATTTTCATCCCAAGGTATTCTAAACAACATTTCTATACACCACTAACTAATAAATAAAATCATAAGAAACAGAAATTTCTTTTCAGTTGTTTGAATTTATTCTGATAGCATTACAAACAACTTGTTAATAGATGAAAATCTGGTATGTTAATAAAACTGTCCACATTTAAAATTGCTGCACACAATATATATTTTTTTTAAATGTTACATTAAATTTATAACAATTAAATCAAAAAATGGATTGGATAAAATAAAATTTTTAAATAATGATAAATTCCTCTTGCCAACAGGATTGAAATGCACTAATAATTAGTGAAGTTTTAACCAAACAGAAAAAATTCAAATCTGCTTCATCAACACAAAAAATTATTCAGAAACAAAGCATATCACCATTAGTAGAAAATAGTACCAATGAACATAAACACCAGTTAATTATGCTATTCTTCTGTCATCATGATAGCAGCCAAAATGGTTAATTATGCTATTCTTCTGCTATCATGATAGCAGCCAAAATGTGTGCCAAGTATAGCAATCTTAGCAAACAAAAAGTGTGATTTTTGAACAACTTTGCAACATAAGACTATTGTCCTTGTCACCTTTGTGACCAGTTTCATGATTATTGCACAAACAGAAAATTGATTTATGCAAATATTTTTGCCTGCTGTCAGCTACTGTTGGGATAATGGAAAAGATACCAGAATTATTGATATGATCTCAAGATAAAAGCACAGAAATTTAGAATATTATAAAACTTTTGTGACTGTTCTCTATAATGACAAGTGGTTCATAAACGAACATTTAAAACTGTATTGTACAATAAATCTTACAAAATAATCATTTACGGCAATTTTGTTATATAACACACCTTTACTACCAAATGATAATATAAACCAAAATAAAACCTAAGCCTTAACTTGTTAAACGTTCTACTGAATGTAAACTAAAAACTTATATGAAGAACACAAGAAAAGTAAAATCACATATTTGATTATATTTATCTTTGGCCATGAATACCGACACAGGAACAAGTTCATAAAATATAGTAAATTAACACTCAGCTTCGTTTTTGCTGTTTATTTCTATTTAAAATTCATATGCTAACATTTTAATGTTCAATTTTCTTTCCCATAGTGATGTAATGAGGGTACACAATATATGGGATGTAATATGATTTCACTCCCAGTTGTCATCAGAAATTTAGCAAGGGTATATAGCACCTAAAACTGGTACTATTATTTTTTTACCTCTCATCATATTTGCCTTTAAAAAGTGGCATAAATGTACTTATGCCTTGGTTCCATTATCCCCCCCCCCTCCCAGTTTCTATGCTACTGTCACTCTCTCCCTTCAATAGCATTACAATTATTATTACGTAAAAAAAAATCTCATAATCTCTAAATTACTGAATTGAAGGCATGATTAGATACATTATCTGGGTAATTATTCAAATATAATACTTATAACAAATAAAGTTAGGCAAATGAAACATAATTCATTCTATAGAGTTATGAAAAATAATTTTATGTAATTATTCTTTGCGAGATGTGTTTCACTTTGAGTAATTCATATTAATTGTAATATTTTAACAAAACATATTATTTGATATGATCAGAAACTAAAGCTCAACTAAAGAAAAATAACACATTTTAATCATGAGCAAAGATGTATGACAAAATAATACAACTATCACTTTGAATATGTTGTTTTTCAAAATATAAATAAGACACTGACACATTAATGTGTCACTGTAAAAACAGATTAATTCTTTGTCGTCTTTAATGAGAGATTAAAGATCTTCGGGAGATTTGTTGCAACCGGCAACAGCTAGCTTATCTGCTTCATTATTACCATGATTTTTATCGTGAGCTTTGACATACCGCCAGTCAACATTTATGCCTTGACAAGCATTTTCTAGTGCCATGAATTCTTCTTTATTAACGACAGGTTTTCCAGTAGATGTGTTCCAATTGTTTCCTTTCCATTTATCAATCCATTTAGTTATGCCATTAATAAGAAACTGACTATCTGTACACACTCGTATGTTGTTTACTCCAAGTTCTTTTGCTTGTCTCAATGCATGAACGGCAGCAAGGATTTCTGCTCGATTATTTGTTTGTCTACCCGTAAGCCTCAGGCTTGTGTTTAGTTTATTTCCTGTTCCCCAATATACACCTATTCCGGCCTGAGCTGTCTCTTGCCCATTACCAGAGCTAGCACCATCTATAAACACTGTCACAAATTTATTAGGGCCGTGATCAGGCACTACTGTAGTACTCATTGGCCCATTTTCAACACTTTTATGCGTCTTTATAAGTCTGAAAAATAGCAAACGATAAGGAAGCACATTTTTCAAATTTATCATCATTTTGTTTATTTTGAATTTGTGTTATGGGGTTTGAAGCAACAATGGCTATTAATTGAATGAGAGGAGTTACGGGATTTGAAGCAACAAAAGCTGTAAACCCCACAATGGCTATTTCATTTTGTTTACTTATTTCCGGAAGTGACGCATTTGCTCTTCCAGAAAAGTCGGTTTTACCACTAATACGATTTTAAAATTTGTGCAGCTAGCATAGTGAATAGTGATTCTAGTATTAGTTAACAAAAAATGATATTGTCTTACTTTCTATTGTCGAAACTAATGAAATACTACTTTAAAACTTAATTTATATTTCACAAAGGGAAACACTGTGAGTAAACTAACGTACTACCTTACATTTGCGTTGGGAATCTCGGGCAAGTTTCTGCTTCATTTATTTGCTTTTAAGTGCTCGAACTACGTAATTCCGTTGTAATGTTTAGTCAATGGAATCTTCAAAGCGGAAGTTCAAAAGCCTAGTAGATAAAGTCAAAGCTTTTAATGTATGTAATGAAACCAGAAAACTCGTCCATTGGCGTGTTACCTATCTGAATTAAAAAAATATATATATTGAGCTACTGTCTCATTTTTTAAAAAAGGAAGTTGTTACATTATGGGATTTTTTATTATCAACTTTTCAGATCGGTCCAATAATTTATGACTTCCCTGTATGGACGAGTTTTTTGTTTTGATTATTTACATTACAAACTTTAACAACCTACTTCCGATGCAATGCTAAATCAATGGAATCTTCAAAGCGGAAGTCCAAATGTATAGCAAATAAATTCAAGGTTCTTAATTTCAGTAGACAAAACTGAAAGCTCATCCATAAGGGGACGAAAAATATAGCAATGCCCCTGGCACCATTTACCTTTGCTAAATCACTAATGACGACTAGGGGCGAAATAATCACAACATGCCCCGGGCGCCACTTACCCCCGCTACGCTTTACTCTAACACATAAGTAGCATCAAATGTCCATAGTATGATGAAGACTGAACTCCCTGGGTATTCATTTATCAAATATAAACAAGATTTAATTTAAAAACAGGTTGGAATAGCAATTTTATTGATCTAAATTGTTTTAATTCCTCTTTCGGAAGTATTTTCGTTGTTACAAGCAACGTAATTTGTTATTACTAGGAAAAATTAAAATTTTAATCCTGCCGTCTTTATTTTTTCAGAAGACTCCACTTTCAAGATTCTTCAGTGTTATGACGATTGTGCTGTCCTCTTCCATTCACATATGCTCTCCCAACACATTTATAATTCGCGACAAATGTTGCATGCATGCCAGTGGCGAATCCAGGGGTCTATGCAGCCCCCCCCCGGGGGGTTAGGCCAGAATTCTTGATTTTATTTAAAATCACTATGACTGTTTGTTCTTATTTTCCTTTTGAAAAAAACGTGACAGCATTACTTTCTGGCTTTGACAAGCTCGAAAATTTTCCTACTTTTCTAGTCATTCCACTTGTACTTGTAGTGTTGACGCGGTCGAAAGACATTCTTTGGCTTGTTATTTCATTGTATTTATTAAATTATCAAAAGTATTTTATTGCTCTTTATGATTTTTATCGTCAGGTGAGTCAAGTCTGTAAAGTTAAAGTGTTTTGGTTTACATAAGCCATGAGGTTTGATATTCGTCACGGCAATACAAAATTTTTATGACTTCAACCGGGCCCCCCGACCTAAATCATGGATTCGCCACTGATGCATGCAACATTCGACAATATTTCTCTGTAATATTGCCCATTTTCCATGTGCTAAAAGGGTTAACATCTATTTCTTTCGAAAATATTCGGCTTTTCATAGTCGTCAATCGGAAATCATCACGAATATAGTTTTGATTAGGCATTTTCAAAACATGCATAGAATAATGTTTATGAATGAAAAATTTTTTTAGAAATCTGTCGTGAAACGTTAGTAACTTGCTTAGCACAAATATACCATAGACCTTATGCACATGTCATAACCCTAATAGGCAAGTTTATTAAAATAATCTAAAACCCATACACAGTAGACTAATGTTTTTGCCAAACAATTCACAGTTTGGAATATCCAGGGGCGTAACTATTGATTGGCAGGACTGGCAAAATTCCCAAGGCCCCAACAGAAGTGTTAAAATTACATAAGAGAATTTAATCAGAAAAGTGAAGTAATAGCGATAGTGTGTAATTAGTGATAATGATGAGTTTAATTTTCTAAGGTCTCCATACTGTCTAATTACACCACTGGGAGTATTATTAACACTAGGTTTATAGGGTCTTCAAGGAGTTCAAATAAAAGCATAAGTTTAGTTTAGTTATATTAATGCCCCATTTTGAAGCAACACGAGAGCTATTTTGGGACGGAACTCGTAATTTTGAATTGCGGTCAGATGATGACAACATCTCAGCTGGCACCCCCCTCTCCAAACTTTCTCACCACACCAGTGGGAGGACATTTGGCCCCATACACAGTGGATCTTCAGTGGAATTGGGTTTTCGAACTTGGAACCCTTCGGCCCGAAAGCCGAGACCTTGCCACTAGGCCACTGTGGCAATAAAAGCATAAGAAATCGATTAAAGACTCATAATTATGAGCATTTACTGTAGTCATTATAACTCATTTGCTAAATTCATATTTCTGCAGTTGTCTTAAATATTTTTAAAATTTAATTTAAGTGTATAAAATATATTGCCCTCCCTTTCACTATTGGAAACTATTCTCAAACATAAAACTTTTTTAAATATTTATGCATTGATAATACAACAAGTTTTATGTGGTAACTATTCTTATCTATTCTCTTTCAAAAAGTTAATGGTTATAGCAAAAGACACTTGGAGTTTATCTTTTTCTCAAATAATGCATTAACTACTTTATTACAAAAAAGCCCTTTTTTCTTCCACTTTTATTTAAAGCTCCTTGAGAATCCTATTTTTTAATAAAAATATCTTTTACTAATATTTTGTACTTTAGAGAACCATTATAAAGCAGTGACTGACACTTGCGACAGAAGATTGTTGCAGAGTTTCAATTACTTTACTTTTAGTTAGATAAAGATTATGTTTTGAAAACATAAGAAGCACTAAAAACTTCAATCAGAACATGTTAATAATGCAATTATTTATCTTCAAATCTGCATGTATGCAACCTGTAATGATTTTTGTTAATGAGAAGATAATTAGTATTCTATGAATTGGTATGTGTTATGTTATGATACATTTTAAAATTTTACTAAAATTTATTTCAATGGAAATAAAATCTTGAACAGAGTTTAAATGTTATTATATTTGTTTTAAATGTCAAGATGATTTAGAACAAAAGACATACCACTATAATTTTTATTCAGATAAACATTTATGTTTCAAATCAAAGGTGAAAATTTATTCAAGTTAATACACAAATCTTCAGAATTTGCATTTATTAGGAAGTACATAGTAACATTGTAAATCATTAAAAAAAATGGGTTGGAATTTAAGTTAAAACACACTTATCAATTTCAAGTAAAAATACAGAACACTAACATCCAAAACATAAATCTATTTTATAACAATACATTCAACAAATTTGGGTTCATCATACAATTAAGGAATACAACCTACAAGTATTTTAGTAAATAGTTTCAGAAAAATTGAAAATACTTTTCTACAATCAACTAACATGAGAATAGAGATGTTTGGTTATACCAGAGCTCGACAAACCAAGATTGTCATAAAACTAACATTTTTAGACTCTTTTAAATTGTTTATCATTGTCATATCACTTCTTTCATGAAGAATAATGAATCAATACATCCAAAATTAAATATTAATAAAAAATAATGCTCAACACATTTATTGAGTATAAGTGAAAGAATTTCCCTCATTCACAGATATAAAAGAACATTGGATTTGGATTGAATTCCTAACATAAGATTCTTAAATATAATAATAAGCTATATCAAAACTTCAGTTCAAAAAATACATGATGTAATAAGGAGAGTAAAATTATTCCAATAACAAAATTTAATTTCGGTTAAATAATGGAAAAAAATAAGCTACAAATATGATTACAAAACATAAAAAATTATTTTGCTTAAAGCGATTTTAATTCAGAAGTTTTATCCCCAACCCAATTAATAAACTGCTGTTTATTTTATATAGTATAGAAATGACCATATCTGTATGAAAATTCCTACTCAAAAATCAATTATATATCTAACACAATAATAAAAATATACACAATAAAGCTAAGTAATGCAAAAATCTCTTCAACTTTATTATCCAATATATATCTGCATAATATTATCTAATTACGATTGTGACTTTCCATGATTTTGTCATTTCCAAAATAAGCAGGGAGATTCATACACATATGAACTTGAATAATATATCTTGATATATAACAAAACCATTTTTTTTATCCTATTAAGCAATATGTATATGTATTACTATAAAATAATTTTTAGTAATTATGTATAATTTTATAAAAATTGTTTTAAACATTACAAAATAACAAAAAAAGTAAGAAAATGCTCATTTGTAAGTGACATATGCACCACCTGTTTTAATTTAAATAATAAAATTTCTAATCAATAACAAATAAATCTGATAAGCAAAACAAAAACTTCAAGATACTAGCTAGATAATTAGTTCAGTTGTAATTTTATAGAATATCATGTCATATTACAGTAAAAGCTTAACTAACCGGCATGCTCGGGAAACTCTGATTTCCGGATACTAGAAAATTCTGGATAGTTGAGTGTGACAGGAAAAATGGTGGGGGTGGGGGTAGATCCTAGCCTTTTTTTTTCCAAGATTTTTTGGCCAAATAATTTGTTTTTGTCATTTTGAAATGTGCATTAAGTATAATTTTTAAGAATACTTCAATATCTTCCATAACATTGTATTTACATAATATATTATGAAGATTTTAATTTAACATTGATGATTTAAAAAAATATGATCTGTAGCTGAATTTTTACCGTAAACATATAGATTGTAAAAATATAAACATATAAAAATAATTGACGAAACTGAAAAATATTCTACTCAAAGCATAATAAAACTCTTTTAATTGACCATAAACAAATCCCAGATTAAATATTGAAACTAATTATCTTTTAGAAAATCGCAAGGGTTACGCGCACCTCCAATTCCCCACACATGATATTACGTAATCGGAATCAACATCTGCCGGTATATGGAGGGTAAATAAATAAAGGAAAAGAAAGAGACTTACTAATCTGGAGTAACCCCCCGCATGAGCTTTTTTTTTTTTATCGATTCTGTCCCTTTACCTTTTTTCTGCCGATTTCATTTTTAAGTCTTGTTTTTCGGCAAAAGGCGAGGATCTTTATTTATTTATTTTTTTTGGTTCTCACTTTTGATTTTGAACCCCCGATAAAGGAAGTCTGTGTACGTCACAGTACTGTATATTGCTTTCTTTCCCTTTTATGCCCTTCCGTGCGGAGCGAACGTTGCATTCCAGAAATAAATTGTCTGCGTGAATGAAATGGAGCGCGTGTGTTCTAAATTTTGGCGCGCAGATGTAAAACTTTTAGAAAAACTCATTTTCTAATTTTTCCGGTTAGTTGAGCTTTCTTTGTTGATACTTGAATGCTGGATAATCGAGAGTTTACTGTATTATAAACCGTGCAAGAACTTCTTAAGATGACTTCCTCAAGATGTTAAAAATTTGCCGAGCTAAGGTATATTAGATGGTTCAAAGACATTTGTGAAAATTAAAAAGGGATGAAATCAATAGCATCACCCACATGCTGACAATCATAAAAGTTAAGCTCTCACAACCTTTCGAAACGAGATAAAAGGTTGTCATACAGCTGCACAACAGCTATTTACAATCTCTTATCAAAACTTTTAAAAGTTACATGAAAAGATCTAGAAAAATAAAATACCTTCATAAAATATGTAAAACAATCTAAATACATTACAAAGAAATTGATTTCTTAAGTAAAACATGATAAAAATATTTGGGTAGGATAAAGATATTTATTTTAAAACTGTTACTTTGCATAAACAGTCAAAAATTTGGCAATGTTTCATGAAATGCAGTAAATCAAATCGAAACCAACCATATACAATAGGTTCTCTCGAATAATACAGATTTGTGTATTGATTTTCTAAATCAATACACAAGGTATATATTATATTTCAGGCCAGTGCATAATTAATCAGTGTTTTTTAAACTGTTTCTGAGAATAACTTTTGAAATTTCATTGTACCTGGCTGATATTATAGTAAACTTTCTATAAAAGAAGAGTTCTGAGCCAATAAAAAGAATACAAAATTACCAAACGATCTGTAAATATCAGTTCTCAATTTTTATACAACATAAATAATTTAAAACAGAGACTGCATGACCATTAAATGGAAAAGATTATTGTTAATTAAAATTTTATATAAAGTATACTGTCTAATTATTGAGAATCAATAAAAATATTTGGATGTATGTAATGTTCTACCATACTGTCACAGTAAATTTAAATCTAATTTATGAAACTATATAAAAAAAAAGAATAAAACAATTTATAGCAAAAGTTTAAAATGAATAACTTCTTAGTCTAATATTCAAAAACATTTTCAAAAGAATAACTTGTACATATTTTATATTTACATGCAATGTCAAAAATACATTTTACAGTATTTGCCACTGTATAAAAGCATTGACATATATACTTACATTTCATAAAATAAATAAATAATAATTATTAAAAAAAAGTAGGTCACAAAAATGAATCAACAAAAGTCACTGTTTCTCTAATGATTTCATAATATTGGAATTTCTTAGAATCTAGAATATAAAATTTATTAATATAAAACAATATAATAAATAAGTAATCATTAAAATTTTAAAGTTAAAGTAATAACAAAAATGAAATCGGTAAGAGTCACTGTTTCTGTAATGACATTCATATTATTGAAATTTCTTGAAATACAAAGTAGATTGTGGATCTCTATTTTAAAATCTGCATTCAATTCTTTTCAAAATACCATAATAATTTGATTGTCTTTAAAACATTAATTTCAACTGAAAAGCAAGGGTAAAATTTAATTAAAAAGAAAAAAAAAATGGGGGAAAAGGGTCAGGCTTTTTATTTACAAAAATAAAGATATAAAGTTTAAAATTATCTGTTACACTGTTTTTAAATGTCATTCATTATAATATTCTCCAAAGAAAAATATTCTAGACAAAACAACAGCAATAAACAATTTTAAAATAAAAACCAATATAAAAAATTGCATTGCTGTTCTTTTATTGTTATGACCAATAAACCATTATGAAATCAGAATATAAGTTGAAATAACTGTTATTACACATAAAAATAATCATTTCATTCTATATTAAAAAAGATTGTAACAATTATTAAAAAAAATAACTGTTTTACCTGCTACCATTGGTAATTGGTATGAAATAGTTTCAGTTGAAAAAAAAACATATCTTAATGAATGGCATATTTTGATAATTCAATCAAGTAAATGTATACAGCTTTTCTGTTCTAAAAAGTTTACTAATAAATTAATATAATTATGATGCCTGGCAAGCACTGAAATATTATGTAAGAAATAGAAAGTCAGATAAGTAAATATAAAACTAAGACAATACTTTGATTTAAATTATGAATGGACATATTAAACTAAAAAAAATTGTGCTAAAATGTCAAATTCAGTGCTAAATAATAAAGGAAAGAAAACTATTAATACCATTATAACGGCACATTGATTATTTTCCTTCCCATAAATAATTTCTCCCCCCACCCTTAAAATTAAGGATTTTTTTTTCACTTTAGAACATATCAAAGAGTGTAAGCAAACCTCTAAATTATTGTCATTACTAAAAATGACAGCCTAAGATACATTTAACTAAAAATGGTCAGAAAAGAATTATATAAGCAAAAATTTCAATAAAAACATGAAATATTTAGATATACATTTATAAAACCACAGAAGATGATTCAGAATTTTAAAAAATTGATTTAACAGTTTAAGCAAAAGCAATAATAGTTGTTCATAACATAATTTCTAAACCAACAGACTGCACAGCAAAATTTAAATGGAAACGTGCTATAAAATACTTTATGGGTCTTTTGAAGTTTTCAACAGCACTTCGGAAAATGATTATGAAAACAAATTTAATAAGAAAATTAAGAATGATGTTATGGGCATTTAAAAAATCAGAATAGAAAATTATAATACACTACATTTAACAATATCAAATGACTACTTTAAAATTTAGCTGTCACAGAGCATGAGAAATCAGTCTCAGTAAATTTGTCTTAATATGATATTTAATCTTCCTTTTAATTGAAGTTTCATATTTAAGTTAGTATACTTACAAGCTAACAATCATATAGAATCGCATTTAATAGTCTAATTAAATTTTAGATTGTTAATTAAATGCTTATTTTATATTTCCATGTATATATAAATTTATGGCAGCAAACAAAATAAAATCTAAAAAAATGGTGAAAAGGACAGGCTAAACAGTTTTTCATACAGAATAATGAACACAAAATATTTTTAAAACCAGATGAACAGTATGATGATTACATTTAATTATACATCATTACACCACTTATAATTAAAAATATAAATAAACTTCATGTTTTTTTTGTGTCTCTATCGATATGTAGTAAATGAAAAAAATGTCTAACCAACATCCCACAATATATATAATTTTTTTCACATTGTCGCAAAAATGTTCAAATTAAAAAATTATTTATTTCTCATTATATAAGAAATCAAGAAATTTAATTTTGTTTTTATTTATTTTTTCCCTTATTTCTGATGATGAATTGAACTACCATTTTTTTTTTCTTTTAATGCTTTCTACTTTAAGCATGCTCATTCATTCAAAAATAAAATTAACTGAATAATTAATTGGGAAACAATGAATGTAAATTCATGAATCATTCAGAACCCAATTTAAATACGGTCCTGCAAAATTCCATTGAAAAATTTCACTTATTTATTCTCGAGGAGAACCATTTTTGCCTCTTATCCAAAGTAAGGTTCAGCAACTCCACAACTTTTTATTAACGCCTTAACTCAGTTAATTGGAAAGCCATTCAAATAATTAAATAATTGGCCAATTAAAAAATGCTTTCTCATGAACCGAAATGACAAAAAAAGCAATCTGAAAAGCCAGTAACTTTCACAATATCTAACAGTTCTGAGGTTTCCGACATTCGAAACCATTTAGATCTTTACTATATTTACGAGAAAAAAAATGAATACATAAATTTCCTTTTGTTGTAATAGGCCCATTTTATTGACAATAGAGTTCTCTTTTTGTGGTTATAATAAATAAAATTCTGGATAAAACGTTTTTAAGTGAATAAGAGACATTTGTTTCTTTTTGGTGTTTTTTTTATTAAACTATTAATTTGAATTTAAATCAATACCTTCATTTTTAGAATGTCGAATAGAATTATAAGAATGAAAAGTTTCTTTATTTTGGAATTCCAGTAAACATGAAATGAAACAAAGTCAAATACAAAGTCTAGATAATTAAAATGTCATCTTTGCAATTAAATGACACTTTTTTAAAAATTTTTAAAAGTGAATTGAGTTTTTGGCTTCAGCAGAACTAATTATAATTATTAATGAGAGGGCTTTGTTTTTCACAAACACAGTTCATATGTATATATACATATTCTTAATGAGGTGGAATAGCACCAGTATTATAATATTTGAATAACATTTTCTATATTTTTTATGAGCTTAAGTTAACAATTTCCTATATAAAATATTTTTTCAAACCTTAACTGACATGCATAGTAACATTCGTTACTGAATTTCAGTGGGAAACAACTTAAATCCACATCTTCCTTTGATAAAATCAGTAATGGAATTAGAGGTGTTTTAATGTTTTGTAGAGGTTTTGTTGTTTATTTACTCATAAAATCCCACCTACACTACACCTTCCATGTAGCTGGTATTCAAGTGCTGTATTAGAGTTTGAATAAATGCCATTTCCTTCCGAGTATTTTCAAATATGACAGAAGGATCTTCTGAAGTGCATCGCAAGCAATTGGGAGCCATCACCATTGCTAGATTCTTTGCATCCATTTTCGTTACAGCACAATTTTCCTCAGCAGCAAATACCTGAAATATTAGGAGGAAAAATATCACACATCTCTTCCTGCAAAACTTTTTGGAAAGATCATTACAATCCCAAACAGGAACTTCAACCCTCAATTAGTCACAATAATTCTCATCTTCTAGTAAAATTAATTCTATGATATGTATGTCCAGTTTTGATATTTTTTCTTTATAACAATATTAAATAATTTTAATGAGAATGCAAATGAATATTCTACAAGAAAAATCCAAAAAATTAAAAGTAGCTAGTAGATGCAGATTGCATGCGTATCTAGTAGATATTGTGACTAATGGAGAGTTAAACGTATTTTATGTCTTTGCTGCTGTCAGCATATTAAACACCTCTCTGGATATCTTTAAATACATTTTTTATTTACTTACTCTGCCTTTGCATTTGAGTCCCATTGTGTGTAGCACAAGCATACATTGTTGGGAAGCATCCCAAGCTACTGTAGCATACCTGTACGATGATAGCTACTCCCTGCCCATCCAAACATTTCCCGTAATTTCAAATAACAAAACAACATTAATATATTTTTAAACAACCTAAACATTTCATGTCATCACTTTTTTTACTCCAAATTTGATGTATAACAACAGCAGTAGTTTTAAAAAAAACAGAATTTAGGAATTAAAAAAAAAATTCACAAAGAATTCTCAATCACTGAAATTTTAATCCTTGACATTTGATAATTATGTTATGAAGACTCAAAAGTCACATAAATAACTGAAAGGAAAAAATGTCATTATAATAAGTGTAAATAATTGTAACAGATCTAAAAATGTATATTTTAAAAAATGAAATGAATTCGTGTTCATGTGCAGGAGTGAATTTTCATTAATTTCTGAAATAGTATTTACACAATCATTCCACACCATATGTTTATTCAAAAAGATGCTTGTAGCACCAGCCAATATCAGTTTAGACCTGTTCTTCATAATAAAAAATATTCCACAACATCTTATCACTTTATTTATATAGAAAAGAATTTCACTCAACTTATTGTACAAGCAAACTTCCTTTAACTTTAAATACACAAAAGAAGAAAAAAACCCCTTTATTAACTAGTATGAAATTACCAGAACTTTTTGCAGTTGCCTTATATTCCTTCTTTGTGGGCAGCATGGGGTTGCATATATACTAATACCTTAAATTTTCTAGGAATAAATGTAACAGTGCTGATTTACAATGTTAACATGACAAGACAAATTTTTAAAAAATATTCAGTACATAAAATAAAGTACCTCAAGTGGTTTCTAAGAAATATAAATATGTTACTGCATTGCATATAAGCCTTGAAATTGGATATTAAACACATTAACCCTTTGTGGCGCAAGGCATTAAATATTTTGAAATATGATGAAAAAACATCATGAATGGGTTTAGTTTATTGTCTAGACATAGAATCTACACATTTTTTTAAAAAAAAACTTACTTCTTTCCGAATAGGGGTCGTCCCCCTTTTGGGGGTAACCCTCTCATATGAGAACTTCCTTAGAAACAGCCACCTTGATACACTCAAAAACTATTGTTGAATCTAACAGAAAATCATAAATTAAAACTTCAAGAATATTGGAGGAAAATTTTCCGAGTTAATTTGCTAAAATTGTAAACGTCCAGAACTGAAAACATTTCTTATCTCCGAGTTAAGGAATTTTCCCAAACTTTATTTCTAATAATTCCTATTCTGAAACGAAATTTCATAAGGCTGCTATATACATTCTAAAAGGGGTACTATTAGCCTTATCCTAAACCTATTATTTTCCATTTATAGTTGAATTTAATGGTTGAGAAGCTAGTGAAATTAGGTGTACCATCAGCTGGCATACCGCGGCGCAAAGGGTTAAGGGTCTGCAATAAGAGAATAAAAAGAGTAAAATAATAACTTTTAAAAAAAATGGAAAGTGAAACTTAATGCTTACTTGCAAAAACCTTATGAGATAAGAAAACACTAATCTGTTTAAATCTGGTAAATTCTTCACTATCTGAACAGCAGCATCTGCATCATTGCAATAGGCAATGCATTCCTCATAATAATCAGCAGGTATCAGAGGTTCAAACAACTCTCTGTACCACTGTTTCAGTAAAGATGCCGGAACATGAGGATCATCACATTCGATAAGTTCCCACTGATCAATTCTCATCTTCATAGTATTGATCTCATCAACATCTCCTGGTACTCTAAAAGAGAAGATTTTTAAAAGAGATTTAAGTTAGTTAGCCTGAAAATATCTATATGTTGCCATTACAGTGCTTAAACCATTAATGCCCAGCGTCCTCTTTTCACGAGGTTATATTTTCACTTCTGTGGCTAAACCAATTGCATTTTATTGTTTCTTTTTGCTTTGTCTAGCAAGACATTAGATAATCCAAACTCCTAAACAATTTTCAACAGGCATAGACCACCAGTTATCCAGATTTTGTAGTAAAAATGTCGTCATTTTCAATTTTTTTTTATTTTACCATTAATTAATTTTTTGAGGTAATGGAAGGAATTAGAAAGTAATTTTTATTTTTTTGATATTTAAAAATCTTAAATATTTATGCAAAAAATTTTTAAAAATGATTTTCTGCCTATTTTTTATTTTTCTTAACCCCCTAGGTTTTTTTTATTTATTTAATTTTACTTCATAGTTCAATTGAATAGAAATTTATTGAAATACTAGCAGTACGCGCACGGCGTTGCCCGTGGAATCAGGACTTCAAAAAGTGGGTGAAAAAAAGTGCACACAATGGCACAAAAAAGTTTTGAAAACAGAAGCAAAGCAAAAAATACACATTATTGATATTCCCGCTTATTTTTCTTTGCGAATGACGTCACGTGCCGCGAAGAAGGTCACGTTGCAACAATGCATTGTGGGATAGTCCGGAGAATCTCTCGCTGTTAAATCGCGCTACGAAAAAACTGTTTGAACCGATCAAGGGAAAAATTCATTTTTAAAAAACGAAAAGATATTTTAATAGTTCTAGTTTTAAATCGGACATAAACGTGCCAATTGTAGGCTGAAAAAAAATGAAAATTATAGAGATGTTAGAACATCAGATGCGATAATTTAAAGAAATCTTTATTAAAAATTACCATAAAAGTAACTATTTTTCAATTTTTTTTCAAAATTCAGTAAATTACGTTAGAAATTCAAAACTAACTTCATTAGAACGGAAATCGCATGCTCTTTCCGATGGTGTATCTATTTTTGTCGTAAACTTATTCGTAACTATTCTATTGAGAAATTTAGTGCGAAAAATCAACCAAAACAACACAAAACATTAAATAAAAAAAATTCTAGATTAAAATTTAAAATTTCGGCTTCGAGGTGCATTGAGTCACCATTACGACTACCTGTGTGCCAAATTTCATGGCTGTAAGTGCGATAGATTCGTCTGGACATCGCAGACAAACACACACGCACGCACACAAACATTGCCTTTTATAAGTATAGATAGGCTTTAAATTAATTTGGGTGCTAATAAGTTAAGTCGGGTTATTCTATAAAACATCTAGATATTTCATGGAATAAAGGTGAAGTCAGTTTAAAAAATGTAATCAATATTTAATTCCACATATTAACTAGTTATTCCATAAATTAATGCATGATACAGAGATATATTCTTAAATAAAAATAAATTGGAGTGAATTCATATGACACCACAGTCGCATGACAAACAAAATTAAGCCTGTAACCTAACTGCCAGTTTTCTTATGATGTGCTGTGAAATCAAGCCTTTCATCTTTCTGTAAAATTTGCAATGGATTCCAAAATAAAATTGGTGTGGTACACTTGATATATATAAAATGAGCATGAATTGATTCTGCACTTGATATATATTACATGAGCATGAATTGACTCTGCACTTGATATATATTGAGCATGAATTGACTCCATACTTTTAACAATTAAGCAAAGAACTGTTCTTTTTAACATCACACTTACTTAGTAAAGAGTCAAACCTTGCTTTCCTTATGCCCCTTCTCTTTTTATTCACACTATTTAAAGAATTCATCATTCAAGACAATTTTGGTATTTTATGCTTTAATGTTAGAAGCTAAACCAAGAAAATTAAAATTCAGTAACCTAATATCAGAAGCTAACTTATCATTTTACTTCATACTTGTTACTTTATATTTTAATGAGGTATAGGTGGTTATTCTATGGAATAACTTATTCAATAAAAAAATAAAGGAGAATTTAAAATTTTATCTGATTTAATTTCTCTTATGAAATAGCAAGTTTTATACTTTAACAGTAAAATTTATATTTCAATGTCAAAATTAAATTCCATTAATGGAATAAAATTAATTTGCATGATACATAAAAAATAAAGTATTATGAGCTGAATTACCGAAAAATCCCTTCCGTTTGAGCTCCATTGAGACTTAATATGGTTTCAGACAGAGTCGTCTGAATCCACGGTAAACGATAATTTGGATATCTTTTCTTCTGTAGAGTCATTACTTCCTCAAGAGTATTTCCAAACATTGAAGGTCGAAATATTTGAATCTAGAAAATCAAAACAACACTCTATAGAATATATATGAAAATAAATAAAAAAGAAAAGTCTGCAACAAAAGCACTATCTGAATCATGTATTTAACTACACTCATTAGAGATATAAGGTGAATACTATACGAATAAAGCATAATTTGTGCAAATAATATAATATAAAATGAATTGCGTAATATTTTTATCAAGGAAAATGAGTACAATTTTTCACACAAGTTAAATTATTTTATAGAATAAAATAATTGAAAAATGCAATAATATCCATTTCAAGGCAATTGGTTATTTATATATTTAAATATGCAGCTTTACAAATAGTTTTTCACATCCACATTGCTCCTATATATCCTAAACACAGAGAATAAATTTAAATAAAAGCTCAGGATGTGAAAGAGATAATATATTGCTAATATAAATCATCATTAGGGTATTATTCAGAATAAAATAATTTATTTCAAAATAAGAAATAACACTTCGAATTATACGTCTTCTGTATTATTATCTTATTACTTTCTCGTATACGAAGCATACAAAGAGAAAGTATTGTAATCGTCAAAAAATCCGAACTCGAGATTTTAACGAATCTCCACGTTTTAGACCTCCCTGCGTCCGAAAAACACAATTTTGGAATTATGTCTGTATGTCTGTCTGTGTGTGTGTCTGTCTGTGAACACGATAACTCGAAAACTATTAGAGCTACGGGAATGAAATTTGGTATGTGGGCTTTGAACATAATTTGTAGGTTTCTGTCAAATTTTGGACAAAATCCGTCAACGGGAAGTCTGTCTATTTGTATGTCCGCGGTCATGTGAACGCTATAACTCAAAAACTTGAATAGCTAAATGGATAAAATTTGGTACACAGTTTTATCGTTATGAATGTAGGTCCGTATAAAAGTTTGGACCAAATCCGTCAAAAAGAGGCGTTCAAATTGCATGTTCAATTTCTTTTAATCCGATTCTCATGCGCATGCGTATTGGTAGCAATCTGTTATTGTTGTAAATTTTATTTACAACAATAAATAATGTTTTCAAGCATCAATTGTTAACAATTTTTTTATTGTTGTAAATCAAACCGATCTCATTATTTCAGCAAATCTTT
>BGPR01005460.1:70766-93435 GCA_013235015.1 Araneus ventricosus | reverse complement strand
GAGGGAATTGGAACAATTTAGTAAATAAAATGTGTTTATCGCATGCGTAACAGTAGTGTAATTTTCCTTTTCACACGTGATAAATATGAACAGGGCAACTTATTAAAAAACAGGTTCAATATCAATAGGTTCAAAAAGATATCTGCATTACAGGAATTTTAGTCTCCTGTCGAAGAGAGCTAAAGATGAGGGCTGCTACACAAATTGATATTTTATGTATCTTTAAATAGTTTAATGAATTCAGGGCAATGAAATCTATTGCATCATAACCATCAATATTCATGTAACTGAATAAATTTATAGAGATTATTAAAATATTGAAAAGAAATAATTAGATAAAATATTGTTCCATAAAATAAACATATTTAAAATATCGTTTGGCATAGATGTAATATAACTTGTTATATTGTAAATAATATAATTAAAATAATAAAATGTTTGTTATTTATAATTTTATAATTAACTGGAATTTAGTTTATACGTAATTGATAAGTGTTCATGGGTATGCAGCAATTCTAACCACACAGTTCAAGCTAACTATTTAAGATACAAGTTTAAAAAATATCGATTTGTACAGCCCCTTATCTTTTGCTCCTTTTCTGACAAGAACAATACGTAATATAATATTCAACAATTCTTTTCCAAATTTTTACAAAATGCTTCTCTAACATATTGTCATCTTTTCTGTAAGTTTTGTATAATATAACAGAAAACTCTACATTTTATAAGCAAAAAACAGGTGGAAAAATTTGAAATGTTTTAAGAAAACCTTTATATCTTCCTAAATATTTAAGCTGAGTTTACGAAAATTCTTGTAAATATTATGTACATTAAACATTACGATTTCTGAAAGTTTCATCTTGTTATCAGTATTCTGTGAAGCGGGGTGGGCCAAAAACCTTTTTGTGTTCATCAGTTTGTAGATGGCCCCCTAATTGCACTCAGGACCAAATCTTCAATGTAAAATGTGAATTATTGTCTATTCTTTACATATCCGAAGTTTAAAGGCAGTCAGTTAAACCACTTCGCAGAAATTCTAAAAAATGTGAAAATCTGCAAGTGTCCGGATACTTGTGGGCATATAGTGTATAAAGCCTGGTGTTTTATTTCTGGGCTGGGAATTAAAATTAGTGTTATTACCATTTGTTTCGGATGCGATATGAATGTTACTATACTTTTCGCAATATCTCCATGTTTGCCAAAAATGTATCATTCTTAAGATGATTCAAGCTAGGTAATATTCTTGACTTGTTGATGTAACTACAGATGAAAAGAAACAGAGGATTTACGCATGCGTGTGATAAACGATAGCAGCGCCCCTATTTGTGGAAATCGGAATTAACTACTTCGAACCCTAACATTTCCAAAGAAACCCAACCTAAATGACGCCATGTTGGATCTTTGGTATATTTAAATGGAATTTTTTTGCCTAGTCTACATTCTGGATACCTTTGTTCTTTATTTAATAAATTGTGGAATTATGTCGAAAAAAGGAAGATCTCTTCAAAATACCTATTATTCAAGATCATCGATGTAAGAACAGTAAGTTTAAAATATGATTCAAAATATTCATCAAATCTGATTTAAATGACTCAACAATTTGTAATATTTTCATATATTATTTTCACTTTTGTATATGAAATAATAAAATTTTGTTTTATTTTTGAACTATTGCTGTAGTATTTCAAAATGCTGATCATGTGGTATGATTTGACAAAATATGCATTATTTTTGTTCTCCCGAATCTTCATAGATTAATTCCCGAAAAATATGACTTGGTAAAAAAATGATTTTTAAAGATATTAATTAATCTTTCGCTATTACTGTAGAAATACATTACTTATTGTCATTATCGTTAATTTTTTGAACTATTATAATAATTTAAAGGAGCCTCTCCGTTAAAAAATTTAAGTGGAATATCAGTTTTTCAAATAATGTGTGTTTACTAACTGAAATCCTAATGATTGAGGCAGCTTCGTTTCATTTAGTATAATCCTAACAAGTTCAATTATTTCCCTATAGAACCTTTCAGCCACACCTTTTATTTTCGTTGATAAATATATAGTAGGATCAAATTTATACCTGTTTTCATTAATGATCTCCGAAAAGTTATATTCAAACTCTAATTCGAGGTCATGTTATTCCATTTTATTCCTTTTGCTCGTTTCCCATTTCTTCTGGTTGAATATATTGTATACCGACAAAAGTATCGATATATTTAAAGAAATGAGCTGTAGAACACGGAGAAAAATCGTCAATGATAATCAACAAGGATTTTGATTATCATTTTTGGATATTTGGATTCGTCAGAAGATGGTACTGTTACTGGTCACCACATGTCTAAGCGGTCCCATTCCATAGCACAATTGATGGAAATTTAATTGATTCTTTCAGCTATGCCGTAGTAGCTTTCTCAATGGTATAACTATTTCATATTTGAACGTTACCCGATACAAATTATCAAGCAAAAAAATCTTTTCGAACTTTAATAATGCTCGAAGATATTAACATTTATATCTACGTTGTCGAAACATTATATGACATTTTGTTTCTTTTAACCCGGGAGAACGCGCAGCGGGTCTACAGGGCCCGGATGAGACAGCAAGAATTTACTACAGAATCTTAACTCCTCAGCTAAAAACTTCCAGATTCACAGTAGCTGCATTAAAGGTCATTTACTTGCTGACAACAGGTATTTCAAGAATTTCTTCTCATTTTCTATCTCAGGAAACAACAGGTGGGGACTCTCAAGCCGATGCGCACCCTCACGTATCTGTGTTGGGTTGCTAAATAGAACATATAGATACAGACAATTTATCGGTATTCGAATTAAAAATATGAAAAGAAAACATTAGCAAAGATTTTAGCTAAAATATCAACTAATTAAGAATCGATCACTAAATGAAAAAAATAAATTTTTGTTGATGCACTAGTTAAAGATCATAAGTCGAATTCTGAAAGGAATTGGAGAATTGATCCTATATTTTTGAATTTAGAAGTCTGGAGTTAAAATGGTGTAGTAAACAGTAAGATGGCTTCAATTAAAAATGGTGTAAAAAAGAAATTCGCAAAAATATGAGAACTTTCACACTACATCGCGATAAGTTTACTGGAGTATTTTGATGAAGCAAAAGTTGTATAATGGGATCAAAATTTTAGGAAATATTTATCGATGAGACAGAAATATATTAATACCTATATACAGACAAATTCAGATAATCTTGGACGGTAAAGCCAGTCTTTTCATAAATAATTTGGAAGTACAAGCATTCATTCATCTCCTTCATTTAAATGAGCAGCACATATCAGATTTATCCGAGAAATTTTTTATCACTTAATTCTCTATACACCAGCAAAACAAGTTTTTCCTATTAAAGAGAATGTAATTTTCTGAGCGCTTTGTTATGTAAACAGGATCCAGGGTCTATGAAACCCGCCTGCATTTGGGCAGTGTGATTCAGTATATATTTTTTGGCAATGATTCATGAAACAGGGGGGGGGGGGCAGTTATTTAAACTTTTCTTTTTGAGATGGCCAGTTTAGAAGCAATCTGAAATCTAAAAAATACGCAAAATTTTATTGAAAACACAAGACGTAATATTTTTTTTTTAATTTTATTTAAAGAAGAGATATATATTTTTACCATAAAAATAGATTCAATCGTAAGAAAATCAGATTCTGATAGACACAGTTTCTGCGAGGTCGCACTAAATATTTTCTGTGTCTTCCTATGGATTTTTTTACCACTATTCCTGTTCTTGAACTTTTGATTGTAAAATGTTTCTGAAGAAAACCTATTACGTCAGTAATTTTGTACAATATGACAGAGTTTTAGAGGGTTCACGATTAAGCCTGGACTCACGACCCTAAGCTTACTGGTCGTGATATTTTTCTTTTTCTTCACAACTTATTTTTTCTCACCTGCCTCAGATCTACGAAAAGCATATTCTTTCACCAATATTTTATTATTTTGTTTCTTTTCAAATAATTCTTTGTCGGGCCAAATTTAAAATGCCATCTTGCAGGTTGTTTTATGAAAATGCTGCTGATTTTCCTCCTATCATAATCAAGATTCTCTAACTTTTAAATTGTAACACTTTCGGAAAGAATTTCTTCTCAACCAAGAACTCATTTTCATTTTCTTTCCAATTTGTACAAGCATGTGGTCTGGGGGAAGAAAGAATGCTCTGATTTGGGAACTCTATCTTCTTAGGTTGCTTATCCAACAGCATTAAAGCATAATCATCAGTGTGGTGCTATTAATTGGGCCTCCATACCTATCAGCTATACATATCAGGAACTTAAATACTATGAAGTCCATATTCGGCAGCCAGTGAAACCAAGCTGATGAAATTTCATTGGAAACTGGGAAATTTATGTCCCATCAAGTGTATATGCATTCTTTATTGTTGCTCAAGGGATTTTCCGATGAGACGTGTACGATGGTGGAATTATATACACACAGGTATCTACTATAATTTGCCAACACGAAAAGGAGTTTTGCTAGGAAACTTTTTTCTGCAATCAAAGTGTAACATTATTAGTTTCTCCATATTTTATTAGAAGAGAAAAACAGTAGCTCTCTTTTTATGTACGTGGATAAAATTATAATTGTTTTCTTCTCATCAAGAGAAGAATGTGAAGGAAAAAAATGCTTCGATCACATTGGCGTCGAATTCAATAAAAAATAGCACCTACTTATTTTTACAATTTCTATTTTAGGACATTTTAATATTTCATATTTAACTCTTAAACTCTTTTTTCTGAGCATTATGTTTCTCCGATTGTTGAGTAGAAAATAAAACTTACTCAATAGTTATACCCTCCTTGAATATATTTTAGAAGATAAATTTTAAAAATGTAATAAACCAACTCCAGCAGTTTTAAAATTGAATAAACCTATCTTCAGATCGAATACAAATGTTACAGCTGACAACTGGTTTATTTCAACAGAGCCCATTTCTGAATTTAAAAAAATGGATTGACATATGTTGGTAAATGCAATAAAAATAAAAGAGACATTCTCAAAGAGTTCCTAGCAAATAAATCAAGAGCAGTACTTTCTACATTATATGGATTTACGACAGTTATTACTCTAATATATCATTTGTGCCAAAAAAGGGGAAATCTGTATTTCTTCTGTCATTCATGCATCATTCAAAAGAAATTGATTCGGAAGCTGTAAAACTTGAAATTATATCGTTTTACAATCGAACCAAAGGTGGAGTCGATGCATTAGATGAAAAGTGCTCCGTATATTCTTGTAGTAGACAACAAGGAGATGGCCTATGACCGTTTTTATAGGCTATTGGATATGAGTACTGTAAATTCATATATTTTGTACCAAGTTCTCCTGTAAACTCAGTTGTAAATTGATTATTGCAGTTTTTAAGTGCCATCGGAAGAGAATTAATTATCCCCAAAATAAGTCGAAGAGTGGAAAATCGAAGAATCAGTCAAGAATTCGCCTGACAATGAAGAAAAGGCCTGAAGTGTTGCAGACATCCAAGAGCAATTGACCATTCCGGATGAAACCAAGCTGGCAGTGAGGAAAACATGCAATTTGTGTCCACCAAAGAAAAAGGGGAAAACTGCATATTTATGCATATACTATAATATACCCGTATGCTTAGAATGCACTCGCAAACTGTGCTGTGGATGTGCACAGGAATCTGCATAGTAATGATTTCGGTAAAAAAGATCAATTTTACCCACTGTCAATTTTTTTTTATATATACCGCTCAATTTTACATTTTATTATTTTCTTTATACCTTTATATACTGTAAAAATAAATATGATTAGAAAGGTAAAAAAATAATATGTTTTTTTTCTAGATTAATATTTGTTATAATAAGTACTCTGAGAAGAAAATGTATTTTGAAACATAATTAATTTTTATAGCGATAATATATTTTGAAAAACATCTAAAGCATATTTTTATATCAAGAAAAATATCTACAGAATATATAGGCTGATTTTCATACTGGTACCTTTATTAGAAAATTTAATTTGAATTAAAAGCAGATGAGGTATCGTAGACCGCACCTCCCCAGTTAAGGGTTAAAGCCGAAGAGGGTGTTGGGAGTTGAGCCCCTTGAACGCCCTTAGGATCCGCCCCGGAGCGAAGACCATAATCTTTGCGTTTATTTTATGATTTCAAATTCAGAAGACGCAGAATGAGACAGGGGAAAAATAAAACTAAATTCGGGTGCAGTTTGTCCACATTACGACAATGATGATTATTGTTTCGATATTGAATAAATCAAATTTTCACTGCAATGTCAGATTAAAGAGGAATTATGCATTTAAAGTGATCTCGATGAGAGGTCCTAGCCCTTTGTACTTAACTCTTAGATCCTCGCCAAGATAATACTTGGATTTTAATAAGTTATTTAAATAAAAATAATTAGTAAAAAAAATATTGACCTACAGAGGGCGATAAAAGGCTTCCAAATGAAAAGGGCAATAAAACCAGAAATTAAGTAGCTCAAAACTTTACCGTTTATGCCATAAAATATATTACAAACTTCTAATTAATTCAGGAAATATACGCAGAAATGCCTGGTATATCCAAACAATGAAAGATCGTGAAAACTTACTTTTCACTGCCAAAAAACTAAATATGTAGCGGTTACAATTCACTGCCTTCTCCTTTTTATGGTAGGTGGCGCTACTAGAGCCATCCGGGTTTTTCCCATGATGCCTCTCTCTCTCTTCTTCTTGACTGTGTGCTTGTCTTGTGTTGTTGTTCTCTGTCTTGCACCTTTTAATGTACTGTGTCGTGGAACTTAGCCATCTAATAAAAATGGTTCCTGAAATTGAATTAATTCTTCAATAGCGGCATTCCACATAAACGTGAGTCTCGTCCCTCTACAAATATTTATTACTTCCCCTGGACTTTCTGCTTTCGTTTGATTTTTATAATTCATTACAAAAAAATTCTAACTTCCCTCTTATTAAACTTGCACGAAGGAGTTATTTCCTGAGGTTTGTTCTTCTTTGAGCTTATGGAAACCATTTGAATATCAATGTTTTTAATTATTTCTGTTATGTATTAAATTGTGTTATTGTTGTAAATTAAGCAAGAAAAAATACTGATTTTTTTTAAATGTGAGAAAGAAATGTACGGCAACTTAACTGATATCATTGAAAAGAAAATTTGTTTGAATTTTCAAAAGGTGTAAAAATCATCTTTGGGGCATAATATTTTCGGAAGTTATCCATTAAAACGTCAGAGTTTCAATTAATTTTTAATTAATTAAATTTACCAAAAAATAGCTCAGAGTTGCAAATTCCGCCCCTCCAAAATATGTTTGCGCTAAATTTCGTAGCTCTAGACTAAGCAATATGCCAAGTAGAACGCCAGCACAAGCGAAAACACAAATATTCTTTGTTACAATTAGTAGAGATGTGCCTAATTTTTGTTTGTAAATTTATTCCGATTTGTTGTTTTACTTTCGTGTCACTATAATTATTTATGTATTATATTCTTTCACAAAAGTTTTTTTTTTTAAAAACTGCATTCACAGTAAAAATTTTCTTTATAACTTTTTATATATATTTTTATAACATTGATGTGATTTCATTTTACAATTTCTATCTTAAATTTCGTTCTTGCTGTTTATTTACATACAGATTTATTTTGCTTTTTAAATTTTTGGGATAATAATTTTCTTGGAAATAATTTTTTTATGTATTTTTTTCATAGACATTTTTATAATTTTCGATATAAATAGAGCTAAAATAATATATCCTTCTTTATTAAAGGATTATTTAATAAGTGGCGCTTTAATTATAGTCTGTTACGTTATTAAGAATTTAATTTCCTTGATAGCATTCTTGTTGAAATCAATGAACATGTGGTGGTACCCAATGAGCGCCGTAGAATTTGTGGCAACCCTTTTAGTCAATTTGATTACACAACACTTTAACTTAAAATAATTTTCCTGTGCTTGATCATAAAAACAACAGCGATCTACATAAACGAAGAACTTTAAATAGCTAACCGACCAAGTCTGATGCAAGAAGGCACTGCTAGCGCGTGGCAACCTCGGAGGTGCCATACATTCCCATCATCGTGTTTTCAGCTACTTTTATCACCTCTAGGCCATCTTCAAATTCGGCAGCCTTCAAATAATTTGGACCTTCAATCAACGGAATGCGGAAATGAGTTAACCAAATATTTTTTATAACTTACTTAATGCTAACTTTGTAAGTGGTGATTAGATCTTTATCTTGCATCATAATCAAAAATTTCCAACAAGGAGGAACTATTTGTTTGGAGGAGTGCTATGATTCAAAGATTTTCTGCCTCCGAAACCTATTGTTATTTAGATTTAATTCTAGTTAGTTAAGTAATTAAATTCGAACTGATTTATTTTCTTTTAATTCAAATTTATAATAATAACAAGGAAGGAGAAAATGTCCACCTTGGAATGTATTATATCACTTTTTATCAAAGAAATAGTCATAGAATTTTGAAATAGTAACGAAATGGCGAGAGAATCAAGAGCGTTCTACTCCATGCAGATTTTGTCGCTCGATCGTCAATGCGGAGAAGAGATGAGAATTTGAGCGATGTGCTCGGAAATCTGAAAATTCAATTTGTCTCGATATCGAAGACCTCCATTTTGACTTTCGGACAATAAATGCGTAATGTGACAGGTGCAGATACGTCTGTAGGGAGAGACGGCCTCTCGTTCTTGAGGAATTTGGAGATGGTAGGGGAAGAACTAGGTACAGTAGGGGATCGGAGTGACCGGTAGTGGATAGGTGTGTAAGATGAGCAACCACACCATGCCATTTGCTTGGAGTGGAGCCATAGTGAACGACGAGCTTTAAGGTCACTCAATGTTAGATTGTCCTTGCAGATACAGGTAGAATTTTTTTTTTAATTTTGGATGGACTAAATCTATTAAGTGACTTTTCACTCTGAAAACATAGAGGAAAAGTTATTGGGTGGGTCAATTCTTTTTTTTCTTTCATGTCTCTTTAAACTCATATGGTACATGCATTAAATATTTTTCATTCGTATTACAAAGCACAATTGCAAGCTTCATATCCAGTTTTAAGTTTTTCACAAAGCACAATTAACTGTTTTACGAGTACATTTTCTCTTCGAGTAATCCATTAAAAAACTAGAGAATACCATATTTTTCATTAAATTACAGATAAAATCAATCTTATAAAATTAAAAAAATAAAAAATTGTATTGCATTATGGACAACATTCGAGATGTTCCAATCACGTTAATGTATCACATCAGTATAAATGAACAGTAGAGAAAAAAACGGAACCATCCAGCATTATCTTTTCGTGATTCATCGAATATTGAAACAAAATGAAGAATTTTACTGGAATAAGATTCATTAAAATTTCTTGTGACTAAAAATTTTCATACGGGGTCAATTAAATATTTAAAATTCCACCAACTTCCAAATGTTTAATAACTTTCCCTTTTTTCTGATGTCATAGATAAATTACTGCATTACATTTTAACCAATTTATGAATAAATATGATTAAATTCTTCTTGTCTTTATAATGATATCTGTCTTCAATGAAAAGATTTTGGTGAAAATTAAAGTGGCATTATGAATTACTACCAAAGTCTTGAATTGTGCCAATTTAACTTTTATCTTTTGCAATTGGAAACTTAATGTTATTTTGATCAATCACTGTTAAATCTCATGTAGTGTTTAAATTAGAAGGGAAAGTAACCAAATCAACACGAAGAATTTATTGAAGTAGGAAAAAGTATTTGCTAACTGCCATGCTACATTCTGAAATTCTATCATTTTAAGTATTTGAGCGAAAAACACGGTAATGAGATTAATATGAAACATTATCGACTTATGAAACGTAGATTAACATATATAGTCGAAAGAGGTGTGTGGAGAACGAAATTTGTTTTTGAAACAACAACAACAAAAAAGAACACCTCTAACTGGAGTTGTAGTAAAAAGCCATGAGTTCTACTCAAAACAACTCTAATAAAAGCACACAAGAAAACATTCTAGCCTTCCATCAGATACAAATAAGCAGAGCAACGACAACTGAATGTCTGAATACATAAAGTATGAAGCAATATATATATATATATGTATATATATATGTATACATAACAAGCAACGGAGTCGGTTTTGCTGTGTTCCGCTGATTCTAGAATAACCTTGCACCACCACATTAGGGTTAACGAATTTAAGTTAACAGAGTTATTTAATTTCATTACAGCTTTTAAATTTGCATAGAGCGCAAAAGGAATATAATTTTTGCTATGAGGAACATTTCCTCTGAAGGCTAATTTTGGTCAAATGAAAAAAAAATGTTTACTTAGTCTACAATAAGAGTGCAAAACTAAAGGTTGAAATAAATGCAAAAATGAGATTCGCACCACGATGCCATAAAGAAAACATTCTTTAGTTGAAAAAGAAGCATGAAGAAATAGTAATGCAGTAAAATCCCTCGAAGCGACAACCCCTGATTAGCGATCATCTCTATCTATGATCACATTCGGTTGGCAAGCAATTTTTGGCCATAGACATACTCTCGAAATAACCACTCTGAAAGGCCGGTTTGATTGCCCATTCTAAATCAATGAAATTCATTCCTTACGTCTCTCCCTATGTCTGGATCTTTTATTAAGAAGAAAGAAAGAACGAAAGAGATAAAAATTATCATTCCTTTCCCAATCTGAAGAGAAAAGTGAACTTCGGTCTCTACCACTGTGGGACATTGAAGCGTTCACTTATGCCTTTCAGTCATTATTTTGAACTCCTTCAGTCACTATTGTGTTCGGAGCTGGGTGGGCAGCAGTAATTATTATAGTATCATATTTTATATTGACTCTGTGATTAAGTTCCATCCCCATTTGAATGCAGTCTGTAATTTTTTAAACTCAATATCAGGTAGATTTATGGAAGTGATCTCCCCGCCCGCTAGGGTTGAGTGTCCGTTGTTCCTCTGTTGTTGTCGAGATTGTCTTTTCCCTGTCGGCCCGAAATGCCTGGGCCTTACACCCATATGGGTTCGCCGGACAGGCATGGGTACTCTAGTCTACAGTTTTATTTGAAACAAAGAATATAAGAAATGATATTAATAATTAAAAGAAAAATTAATAAAAATACATAAATATTTGCGTTGACATAGCCTATAATAAAATGTGTAAATGTGTAATTGAATAAAATTACAATAAATATAGAACTCCAATAATATTTTTAAATTATAGGGGAAAGTCGTGTAAGATGACAAATTGGATTATTCTCAAAAATTACTCTAGATAACACCCCCGATCTTTCATCAACAGAGGACTCTTAGCAACCAGCTACCCGTGTCACTCAAAAGATTCCATCTCGTCTTTATTTGATTCACAGTACGCGGTAATGCATTTTTGAGTTGTTCCAATGTAACTTTTATTTGGGGAGGCTGGTATCGGATAGCGTTCACGGAGTAAATATCTTTTACTTAGACATTTGATATATGTAAGATGCTAATCAAAATGTATTCAATGTCGTACTATTTTAATTTCTTTTGATGAGCTGATAACCCTCAAAGTTTATTCGAAATAAAAATAGCGTTGTCGGGTCAGATGACGAACACCAACATAGTTATTCAAGAATTCATCATTTTACCCGATTGCCAATCAGACAATTTCAATTTAGTTTTATTTTATTTGAAGCATTATTATTAATTGAATAATATTAGGATTGACAGTCTTTTCGGTTGGTAATTCCACCGTAGGGCTTTTTAACGAAAAAATCTCTCTTTCTAGACCAAAAGTAAATTATATTTCATGATCGTACTCTATATAAATATGCAAGAGCAAAACACAAGCACAGTTGCGGAAGCAGTTGATAAAGTTGTAAATAATATTAAAGTTGTAAATTTTATGGTTTTTGCATTTGATTTCATTTTTTAATGCTTTATTTTAAAATTTCGATTGATATTTTTTGTTTGTTTAATGCTATTTCTTTAGTTTAATTCTGTTTGTTTTGTTGTAAGTACAATTTGTTAAGTTAAAGATGTAATCTCAAGTAGACAATAGTGCCTATGGTTGGTCAATCAAGATATGTATTTGACGCTATACAAGTAATTTATTATAATATCTGATAATGAATAATTTGGTGTCTCAATACGTCATCTTTCTCGCACAGTCGGGTATAATGAAGAAAATAACTTATTTTCCGAAAATGAAATTTTTGGGTTTCGAACTCGAAAATAGCAATACTTAAAAATATAGCTGTAAGGCATATAGTTACAAGAGGATTTTACAGAAGCAATTAACCTCCTTCAATGAATATTAAGGCCAAAAAAATCACCAAAGCTTGAATTCGCCTTCTTACCCGAACAGTAAACACTTTATCACTCTTCTAATACGCAGTTGTCCAGGGGGGATTAAAACTAATATAGTATACACATTAAATATTTTACATTTATAATACACAACACGATTGCAAGAGTCATAAACAATATTAAATTTTTGTCATAGTATATTTCACTGAAAGGAAATTACGAACACACCTTCGCCCGATTAATCCATTAAAAATCTGGAGTTCACTATATTGTTTTCATTAAAATACAGATTATGTCAAGCGTATATAATTCAAAATTCAGTTACGCGATTGACAACCTTCGATAATTACCATTCACGTTAACATATTATAGATGCACATCAGTATGAATGTTCACTAAATTTAAAAATATGACGGATTAATTAACATGAGAAAGATTACATTTTTGGGAATAATCAGACCCACGGCCTGAGAGTTCATTTGACAGTTGATTTTGCTCTCAAACATCTTCCCTCAGTTCAAATATTTCCCAAAATTCTTTTTGAAATTTTGTTATATTTACGATAATAATTTTCCAGCCTTTGCCAGAATTTATCTGCCTGCTTTTGTACTGTAAAATTTGCTTATGTTGCAATTCCAACGACTGATTTTCGCGATTACATAATCTCTAATATTCTTTCTTTGTCTTTGAAAGCTTCAGAACAAAACAGGTCACCCACATTCTATATCTAAAGTCTTCCTCTTCTTCTCGGTTTATAAGAAGAAAAGAAAAAGAAATTTGCAGTCAGTACATGTGTTTGCAAATATTCAACTCTAATAAAAAAATATTTGGAGACAAAAGCCTTCGACTGGATCGTCAGGCATTTGCAGACAATTTTGTTTTAGTCATCATTTGGAGAACTCGCCGGAAACTGGAACATTATACTAATTTAGCACTCCAATCTTTTAAAATTTGGACTGACAAAAATCAATTCGATATCCCAAAAGAAAAATCACAATATTTGTTAACTGTCACGAGGCCCATTCGTCTGATGGAACACCCAACCAATAAAAAGAAGATGTCTAAAATACCTGGGAGTTACATTAGATAAGAAAACTAAATTGGATGACACACATTTAGGAGCAAGGAGCCAAATCTGCCAGCCTGTATCAGCAACTGTACACTGTAGCAGGGCCTGGTTGGAGGCACATTAGGTATATTTTTCAAAGGTCTACTCTACAGAAATGGCGAAAGCTACGACCTTATAACACTTGCTGCATGCATGGGAGGGTACAAGGTCAACGTTTGGCAAGTGTTTTCACTCAGAGTGTTTCAGGGTAGGGCATCAATTCCGATACTTTTTATCACACTTCGTAAAGAATTAATCCAGGATATTATGAATAATCAGTAAAAACTTTATTGGGGAAAATATGTTTCACTGAACATTATTAGTAAAGTCTTAATCAAAAGAATAAATTCATAACTGGAATAGGAACTCTTATAAATTTAATACCTAATTAGTTTAATTTATAACTGAAATAACAATAATGTTTTCAAATAATCATTCATCTACCTTAAAATTATATTTATTAAAAATGTGGTTAACATTTTTCCGCAGATGTCGGGGGAGTGTTTGACTGACTAAACACTGTTAAACATACACTTCCGTATGTAAAGTGGGTTTTCGGCTGAAATGGGTCTTGGCTTCGAGATCCTGAGACTGACAATCCAAAACTGTCATCGTCCACCGAGAATAATCCGTTGTTTAAAATTCGGTTCTTGATAGTTTTAAATTTTTTCAAAACTATTAAGGATAAAAGGACGAATTTAATTTAAATTAAAAATTATAAATATATTATTTAAATAATAACTTAGCCGGTATTATTATAGTAACATTGTGAACTTTAGACATTTTCCATTTTTCCATTTTTAACGCGTAACTGATTTAGATATAATTAAGGCCCGACACGATGAAATACTTCTAGTTTATGTCGCTTTCGTCTGTCTTTGTGATGTCCGTCAGCATTTATCCTGCTTTGCATTCAATGTTCGCTTATTGTTAAACAAATTTCTTAAGAACTATTGAGTTATCACTGAACCTAGTATGACACGAACATGGTACATCGCCCGGGAATCAAATTAAATAGAATCGCTCAGCGGTTAGTCAGAATAATAAAAAAGCGAACCGAATGCAAGCACAAAGAAAGGTAAGAAGTACGGCCAGACGGGTTATTGATGGATCAGTAGAAAAAAAGTTCAGAAAGACATTTCCAGAGATTGATTATTCTTGAAACAATTTGAAATTCAAAATATACAAATGAAGATTTAATGATTTAGATTTAAATGTCAATAGGTAAAAAATTTAAATAACTTTTAGTTATATTTGATTTGGAATCGCATTTTTGTTTAAATAATAATTTAGCAGTTATTATTTCATTAACATGAAACACAGTTATTTAAACGAAAGGCTATTAATACTCGTGTTTTCTAATGAATATTAGTCATCAAAGAAACTAATGGTTTAACTATGCTATTTATAACTCAATGTAATGTTTCTAGTATGGTGAGAAATTTTGAAGAGTGAAGTGATGGTTCGTATATCGCACTAGTTATCTTGTTACTGTTCCAATATCCTGCTCTAGCTACAAAAATAGACATTTATCGAACATAATAAAACCGAATATTTTGGGCCATAAAGGATGTACCAGAATTATTAATTTAGAAGGAAACAAAAAAAATAGAAAATCATTAGCACTTCTATTAGTAATAAGATAAAGACAGGCAAACTATAAACAATTCTTAATATGTGTCTTAATTTATTCATTATTTATAAGCAATAGGAAACTTCGGAAAAAAGGCAATCATCTAAAAAAAGTCATGGAATAAAGTTCTTCTCTTCTCAACTTCTTACTTTTAATCTTGCTCTTACCAATGGAAGAATAACCATTCTGGAACGAGAACATGCAAAAAATTACTACGGAACATATATAGAAAAGTGAAGACAAATTACTTCTTTATATAATTTATTTCAAATACTTTCTTGTAAAAAGATTAAATTAAAGTTCAAAGATTATTACGTTATTAACCATTCAATTCCATTAAGAATCGGTATACAATGGATCTCGAGTTCAAGTGCTCCTGGAAGAAACCAGTTACCTTAATAACACAATAGTATAACAGAAGATAGTCAAACAAGCTAATCGCAGTCCTGCTTGTAACAGAAATAAAATCCAAAGAATTGACTGATTCTCAAAATAGATCAATGGCAGGTATATTAAATATCTCTACATGCTATTTAACCCTCTGAGTTTTTTGCTATTTTGATTACTAGCTATAAAGACTTAAAAATTTGCTTTTAAAGCGAATAAATGGATCTTTTTTTGCATTTAATCAAGTCTCTGAAATTTTAAAAATATTTTAAACATGTTAGTTTACTAAATTACTAATATATACTTGAATTAACTCCTTTTTAACTCAGTATGAGAAATGGAAAAATACATTTAAAATGCTTAGAGGGTTAACACATAATTTCATGTCCGCACGTTGGTACGAATTAGAAATGTGTCGGCCTCGTCATCTGTGTGCCTTTTAAAATCACGATGACCGTTCTGATATGGCCGTCGTGTAGCTGAAAAAAGTACATTAATCTAATATAAAACAATACTGTAACAGAAAATATAGAAACAGACTTAATTTTAACCCTCTGAGCGCCGCAAACGGTTTTTTGCGTTAAGCAGATCTACTCCGACTTCCGCAGAACAGTGTTATTTTTTCTCTTTCGGTCGCCTTGAAGATGGGAACAACCGGCTTTTTCCTGGTTTGAATCTTGCAGTCGAAAGCGGCAAATACGTGTTTTCTCTCCTCTGCTTTCCTCTCCATTGATGACTTGGTACAGACAGTGACAGATTCGTGGTGATAAGCTTTACAATAGCCTTGCTCGCAGGTGTTAGAAAGGAACGTTTGCGGCAACAATTAAATTCCTTATCGTTAAAACGAATAGCAAGGTAGGGAAGTTTCAATGCAGCTTTTCGGAAACTTGTGGAAGAACATCTTTCTCAGATTCTTATTATAGCGTAGAAATGTTTATAAGCTTTTCTCTTCATGAACAAAAAAATTGCTTGTGAAGAGATGTCCCTGAATGATCCTCTAAATTGATTATCTTAGCAATTTTAGCAAAAATTCCGCATAACACCTTGAAAAGGTATTTATCGCTGAAATCGCATGAATAATTTGAAATTGGTAACAGGTTTCAGTTTTTTTTTACTTTGCAAGGAAAGACCATTTAGAAAGAAATGTAATAAATTTTGACTGGGTTTCTAGTCCTATATTTTAGAAATAGAACTAGAAACCCAGATATAATTTCTTATCCAGAATAAATAATTTATTGCATTTTGTTATTTCTTACATTGCACAAATTGGTATATTAAGGAATACATTAAAATAATACATAACTAAAACATTTTTAAAAAGTTAACATTTCAATCCCATTTACAACTGTTCACAATTCAAATAATAAAAATAATTGCTTCATGAACTCATAAAATACAATTTGGACTGCGACTTGCTAGATTAAGGTAACAAACAATATGCTATGTTTTTATTTTCTTACATTCATTATAGCAAATTCGTTTTTAATATAATCAAAATTTAATTTTATAGCTCATTCAGAATTGGCAGATATCATGGCTAAGAAACTGAATCGTTCTTAACAAATTCTAGACCTCGAGTAATTTTTTTTTATTATTATTTTTAATCATGACAAAGATATTTCTGCAGAAACATTTGTAATTGGTAATGTTAATGTATTTTTCGTTACAGTCAAAAAATTCGGATACAATTTAAATAAATTATATTTTAAACAAATATTGTATTACTGATTCCCTGAATGGTAAAACTCGATGAAAATTTTCGATTTCATTCATTAAATCAATATCGCATTACAAAGTTGCATTTAAGTCTTTGCAACATTTAAGAAGATCGTCTTTAGACAGTTTCTGAATATTATCCTAATTAGATAAAAATCAATATGACATTTTTGGCTCATGATATATTTCGATCTTTTCTGAAAAGAAAAAATGGCACTATTCATTATGACTAGAAAATAGATAACTAACAGGTGAAATAGACTGATCAGTTGAATCAGTATCCCTAGAAATTTTATTTTAGATTATTTAGACTGTGCAAAAAAGTTTTGCAATTTCCTCACCACTCATTAAAAAAAATTACTTTAAATTTTCGGTTTTTTTTATTTCTGAGATATTGAAACCACTCTCCTGAAGGTGATCGGCAAATTAAATATACTTCTTCTTAATTTCAGTCAGTCTTAATATTTGCTTGTATGAAAAACAATGAAAAATATTTGGTTTTCAATCTAAGTAAGAAAGAAATTGAAACTTGCATTGCCTATAGGCCCGTTTAGGACCTAAACCGGCCCTGCTTGTATATGTGGTTTCAGAGTCATCTACATCTTAAACTAACAAACAATTGTTCTTGATGGCTCAAGCCTGGAGTGCAATCTAACAAAATTGTGAAATGCTTATCTTTTTTAACAAAATTTATTGTTTCCTTTTCATCTAAATATAAAAAAATAGCCACTTATAAAATTATAGCCACTATTCATACACAAACACATGTTAAACGTTGTGTTTCGTTTTTACTCATTTTTTCATATTCTATGTCAATAATGTTTCTCAGTTTGTAACAGTTTATGTGCAACTTGTAAGATATTCTAACCTTTCATGACTTTAAATAACCGAACCTTGCCTTTGATTGGTAGATGTAAAATGTGCACAAATTGTATAATTATATTGAAATACTTGGATTTAAAAAAAACAGAAATCATTTTCATTTTACAAAATCAGGGCCTTGTGCGGTAGCACCTTTCACACTCCCCTCCGGCCGGTTCTGGGAAGGGGATCTGCTAACGATAAGGAACGGGGAAAGACTCTCCCCGCTGGGATAATTAGACCTCCCACAGATAGCAATGAGAGGAGGAAAAATTCAGGCGTTTCTTTTTGAAACACCTCTTGTGTGACGGGGGATATTTCTTAAAGGTACACATTGCCAAGCAGCGAGATATTTTTGAGACGGCTTTCTCTGACCTATTAGTCGCTCAGAGGGTTAAAGACCAGAAGTATAACATTGATATCTCCTTATTTTGTATTTTAGATTAATTTTCGTAATAACTTCGGAAAATATTATCTAAAGGAATTTTCATTCATTTTAATATTCAAAATATTTTTGATTCAATGATTCTGCTTTCCACTGCAGTAACTAAAAAGGCATATAATCTCCTGTTATTTTCATTTCATAATTATAAATAGAATCAAAATTTTGAAATATCAAAAATATAGCAGTAAAGTTGAATAAATTCTGAAATGAAGGATAGCAACACATTGAAGTACATCTAAAATCTGCTTGTAATAACGCTTTTCATTAAAATGTGATGTATTTCTTCGATTCTTTATATATGCAGGATGATTCAAAATAAGTTTCGAAACTTTAAGGGTAGGTCAGGCATACGATAAGCATCCGAAATAACATAAACGCCATGTCGAGTCAACAGATGGCATTTAAAGCCTGAAATTCTGTACCTGAGCTAGTAACTGAAATAACAGTTCTAATTAACAAGATTTAACAAAGATATTAACTAAAAATTAATTTAATGAATCAGTCAAAATTAATTAAAAATTAATTAAAAAAATAATATTGATATAAAACAAAAGTAAAAAAAGAAAAAGTATAAATAAGAAACTGAAGGTTTAAACAATAACGATAACAGTACATCTTTTTGCGTGCTCAACGCAACAGCATCAAGTGATTGCATCAAAAAAAATTACAACGATTAATATTAAAAAAACATAGAATAGAATTTAGTATGTAAAAAAATATTCAAAATGGAAGGAATGAATGAGAACCTGAATGATGAACTTTTTCAAAGCCCACTTGACATTGAAGTTCTAAAATGGACATAATTTTCTGTCAAGGGTAAGATTATAAATCAAAAATATATCCTTTGTGGTCTGAATTTTGTCCAACCTCAATACAAGAAACATTTTGAAAAAATCAAGCGGCAAAAAATCCTTAATAAAAATCCAAAAGATACTAGCGTTTGTAAAATAATTGTAAAATATATATTATTATAAAAATGAACTTATTTATGATTTCCGTTATATTGATGACCTTTCAGTGATTAATTATGATAATTTTAAATTCATTTCTAACTGCTATTGAGAAGAGCTTAAATTAAACAAAACTAAATATGAAATAAAAAAATGCAATTTTTTTATATGGAAATTGAAATATTAAATTCAGGAGTCTCAAATGGTATATTTGATAAAAGAAAAGAATTTAAATTTAAGGATATTGCGCTTTGTCATTTTCATACAAATCTTCATTATAGAATTATAAAGAATTCCATTTTTTTCTGAAATTAATATAATAAATAGCATTTGTAATAACCATTCTAATTTTGTTAAAGATTTAGATAATCTAAAGAATATTCTTAAAGGCAACGGATTCCCAGATTCTTTCATTAATGTTAATAGTTTTTTCAAATGAGTATAAAAAGTTTAGAATTTTTCTTTCTAATAGTTTATTTTAATTTTATTTGTTATAACTGTTTAAATATTAGCCTTTTCTTCTGAGTAATTAACTAGAATTTATCTTCATAGATGGAGCTAGGTTTGCTAGCTTCCAGAACTGTTTACTCCCTTTTTCTTCGTACGTCTGGCGTCTCTTGTCTTCATCATAATTTCGTCAAAGATTGTAAATTATTTTACACACTCTAGTATCTTTTGGATTTTTATTAAGGATTTTTTGCCTCTTGATTTTTTCAAAATGTTTCTTCTATTCAGGTTGGACAAAATTCAGACCACAAAGGGTATATTTTTGATTTATAATCTTACCCTTGACATAACATTTTGTCCATTTTAGAACTTCAATGGCGAGTGGGCTTTGAAAAAGTTCGTTATTCAGGTTCTCATTCATTCCTTCCATTTTGAATATTTTTCTTTTCGTTCTAAATTCTATTTTATGTTTTTTAAATATTAATCGTTGTATTTTTTTGTTGAAGCAACCACTTGATGCTGTTGCGTTGAGCACGCAAAAAGGTGCATTGTTATCGTTATTGTTTAGATCTTCTGTTTCTTATTTATACTTTTTCTTTTTTTACTTTTGTTTTATATCTATATTACTAGTAAATGAAAATTAGAGTGGAAATACTTAACATTTGAAAGGCCGAGTGATAAGCAATTAGATCACGGTTATTTTTTCAATTTTAGAACGCAGCGCTATTTGTTAGCTTAATGCATGCAGTCTTATTATAGTGAAAAAGTACTGCATTGAATTTGACCGTCTTAAAGTTAATATTTCAAAAATGCATGCCTTCTTTGAAAAAAAGTGATATTCTGCTTTCCGTGTTAGAAATTTTTTCATTTATCTTGCCTCTTGAGCATTTACAACTTTTGGACCGATTAAACACATAAAAAGAACTTTCTTTTATGTAGGGAAATAATTTCTAAATTTTATTAGTATCGGCTTTGCCTTTAAAGGATTTTTTATATGAAGGCTGGAGATATAAATACTAGCCTAGTTGATAGTTAATCACAGTTAGTGTGTATGACGAAAATTAAGAAGCTTCGTTGGAAAATGGCGAGGATGCTCCATGCTCGCTTCAAACTGTAGTTCACAAATGAAATGACATTTTGCTACGAAACGAGCGCGTATGTGCATAAAATGTATAACTTTTGTTTCTGCTGTGAAGTTACTGTGATATTTAAAAATGTCCAACATATGGAAGTTCATCGTTCAGCGGATTAATATTTCTGCATTTTGAAAAATATGATAAAAGGTGATATGATTCACGAGAAAAGCTTATCTAACCTCTTTGGTTATTACAAGTTGTATCAATTTACAGACTACAAATATGTTTTGATTAGACTTTATATTACAATAATTTTTTAATTTATAATGCTTGTTTCAAAACAAGACGATTAATGCATACCTTTCAGTTCTAAATATGTTTGTGTATGTACAGTCAGAAGGCAGGAATGATTTATTTACTGTGTTTTATTATTTTGTAGAAATTTGACGGCTTTCAGCTTCATCTTCTGATGAAGTGTTTTTTTGTAAAACCATTTCAAAATCGTCGTTTTGACTGCCATGAGAGAAAGTAATCAAATAAAATAATCATTAAGCTTGTTTAAGACAATTAACATTTATTGTAAGATTAATTGCTTGATGCGACAAAATAAAATTTGCATTGATTTCTTCCCCATTTTTTTCTTTTTGCGCTTTATTCTGCATTTCTTTATCAGTATATAATTTTTATACCATTATCTTATATTCCTTTATGAATGGTCTCAAAGTGATATCGATACACATTTTATTTTAACATCAATCACCGGTAATTTCGTAATTATATTTCATCCTTGTATTTCTGATGAAAACATTGTGGTTCAGTTCTGAAACTTTTCTAAATGAAGAATTATACATGAAGCCAAAAATTCCAGGATAGTCTTGCTTAAAACAATCAAGCGAGAATTTAAAAAAATGGTTGTCTTTTCTTTCGAAGTTTCGATTTTTTGAACATTTATTTCAAAACACAACATATTCTTCTAAGATCCTGATTCTTCAAAACTCTCATCAGATTATCCTTGTCATTTTACTTATATAAAGCTATTGTTAACATTATAACATCATATGTTTTACTACTTCAAAATGAGAGTAAAATTTCTGCTATCAGAATATTTCATAAGATGTCTTATACTCTGATCATGTACAGCTGGTAGACGGCCCGTCCGTACAAATCGCGCTAGACGACGAGCTCGAGCGCCGAAACACGATATACTTATTTCTCTTCTTTTTTCACAATAGGTCACGGTAAACGGCATGCACAATCTTATCTTGGTAACAAAGGTTCTTTCCCATCCTACTGCCACTCTTGATTGATAGTCCAGGTTTATATGTTTCATCTCCACTATGTCCTGATATAGTCTTAAAATAAAGAATCTCACTGTATAAAAATCTTAGGTCATGCATATGCGGATTTATTCGACAACTGTAACATGCACAAATTTTCCCTCATCATTTTTCATATGTTTGTGTTTGAATTTGCTAGCTTTATTTCGAGCCCTTGAGAATTCAAATCTTCTGGCATGTGTTGCAAAACTAAGTAACCTTTCTGCACTTTATCACCTATTCTTCTGTCGAGATGTTGTTGACAAATACAAAATAACCTTCGATAGTTTTAGTCGATCCATAGTACCGTAGAACCTTAATCAGCGGATGATAATCGGCGACGTGAAAGACACTAGGAATGTGAAGATGTATGAGAATTTTTTTCCCAAAGCCTTACTCTCAAGCATTTGCTCGACAATGCAGCGTATTTGTTATGAATG
>BGPR01005460.1:0-64482 GCA_013235015.1 Araneus ventricosus | reverse complement strand
TATTAACTACTGTTTATACAAAAGAATTACCAAATTGTAAATAGTTTTATTTATAGAACACGAAGATCTAGTGAATGAAAGATATGTCGTTGGATGAGGTGTGGCCTGGAGGTTTAGGAACAGGCTTGCTATCTCTCTAAAAGTGAAGACGGAGAAATAGGCAGGAATGAAGTCTGTTGAGAAAAATAGCTTCGCTCTCTCGGTTTTGCGTTCTTCAGTTTAACAAGACAAAGTCAGTAATGTAGTGCAGCATGCTTTTCGTCTACGTTTTGGAATCGAACGTCACCTACAAAATCGATAACGTTATCGCGTTCCTGTATATACTGGGACTGTCACCGTATTTACTACTGAGTCCTGTATTATTATTTTGTCCCTTTCTCGATATTGTCCACACGAGTCTATAAGGCCTTAAAGAGATGGAAGGATTATGATGCATTTCCGGACCATCTTGCCCGTAAAAACTTCGCATGCTTATTTGCAAACTAAACATCAAAATACTAAAAATATTACGCGTATCTCTACAGCTCAAATATGCAAGCAAATGATTAATTCTAAAATTATAACTTTATAAGAATGTGAAGGGGCAAGTATTTGATACACAAACACAATTTTTTGAAAACTTAAGGGGACTCGATCTTAAACCTCCGCAAAATGGGGAAAATCTGTCACAATCTGATACATTATATCTCTAAAACAAAACATTTCACAACTAACTTTTTTTTCCAAAAAAAAATATCTGTTTTTTCTGTTATTTTATAAATTTTCAAATCTTAATATTGATGTGTTTATTTGAGAGAGATATAAATATGGGTACAATTTTTGAAAATGAGATAGTCAATTGACGCGCATGATTCGAAATAAAATATTGGTTTAAACACAATATTTTGGGTATCTAAGTAAGTAAACAGTCTACTAAGAAATTGAACCACAATTTATTTACATTTAAATTTTATTTTTATTTATATACCAATTTAAAATAAATAAAAAAAATTGTCAAAATTTTAACTGTCTCTATCCCCAACAAAATTCTGTAGAGAGAGTCAAACAAATTGAGGTTCAATTTTAGAACTTGGCATAATATATATTCAATAAAAATTTTATGTAAAAAAATATTCAGTAGTTCTTGAGATATCATGCGCAATATCAAAAACAACATTTTGAGATATAACGCTTTAAAGATATTTTTTACTGTAACATAAAAAATATTTTATATTCTGGTACCTTAAAGGATTTAAATTTAAGTCTATTGTTATATAGTATACATTTCATTTTACTTCTCACAAATACAATCATAAAATCTTTAGTGAATGAAGGAAAATGGAACTCACAATGAGGAAAACATTTATATAAAGGAAACACTTTTTCAACTCCCCAAAAAAAAAAAAAACTTCTGCAAGAGAAAAGCAAAAAAATTGTGGTTCAATTTGTAGCACATAGCAAATATATCTCACTAAAAATTTTATGTGTAACATTGAATAGTTCAGATATCATGCGCGTTATATTAAAACACATATAGCCTGCTTGAATCGAATATAATTATTTTAATGAGAGTTTAAAGCTATTTTTACTATAACTATTAATATTTTTATATTTCAACACATTTAAAGGTTGAGTTTCACAATAATCAATAGTATATATTTCATTAAAACTTTTCCTATATGAATCAGAAAATAAGAGAATAGTCACGATGAAAAAACCGAGAAACAATATTTAACTCGCCCCCCCACACAAAAACTTCTGTAGAGAGAGAAAATGCAGAAAATGTGGTTCAATTTGTAGAAATAGTATAATATACACTCACTAAAACTTTTATTAAAATTATTCAAAAAGTTCTTGAGATATCATACAAGGTTACCTAAAAAACACATAAAATGCGTATCGAATATATAAATTTGAGATATAGCACTTTTAAAGCTATTTTTACTATAAGTATTAATATTTTTTATTACAACATTTAAAGGAGTTTAAATAATGATATAGAAATTTCATTTAAAACTTTTCCCATATGCAACTTGAAAATTTAATCAAGATAGAACTGATGAAAAACCCCTCGAGAAAACCATTTCTTCAACGTCGCCCACTAAACAAAAAACTTTCAGAGAGAAATGCAAAAAAGATGTGGTCAATTGTAGAACATAGTATAATATATGATTCACTAAAATCCTGTAAAAAATATTCAAAAGTTCTTGAGATATCATACGCGTTATATCAAAAACACACATATAGCCCGTTGTATCGAATAAGCACATTTTGAGATATAGCACTTTTAAAGCTATTTTTTACAATAACTATTAATATTTTATATTACAACACGTTTAAAGGTGTTGAGTTTGAACATAATGATATAGTATATATTTCATTAAAACTTTTCCCATATGCAATCAGAAAAATTTTAGTATTCACAACGCAAGATATATTCACGATGAAAAAAACATTTTCGAAAAACTCTTCTTTATAAATTAGAGTATTATTAAAATCAATTTTGGTTTTCAAATGTTAAAATATTAACTTACCAACTGTTTTAAATATATCTGCCTCATAACATCTGGAGGCAAACTTGTTTAGTATTAAAAAATGCAGTAGTTCTCTTAAACAAAAAATAGCATTTGTTACGCTATGCACTACCATGACGTAGAACTTTCCACAAACTATCTTTGCACTCTTTCTTGATAAGGTATTTATTTCTTTAATGTTTTTTTTTATTTTGGCCAAACAATTTAAGAGTTTCTTATTGAAACTTCCTATTATTTATAGGAACTGCAAGTGATTATAACTAATGAAGAAAGTACACCCACTCTCTTATAACTAATTTTTATCCTTTCAGAAATTTTGCAAAGCAATTATTTTCTAGACATTAAAACAAAACAAAAGTTCTTCATCGAAAATATTTCCCTCAAATGTGCTGCTAAAAGGCACAGATAAGGATTTTAAACAATAATGTAATATAATGCTTATAATTTATTCGGAGAGGATCTTGCTTTGATGATACTTTTAGATTTGTAAAAAAATAATTTATTCCTAGGGTAAGGTTCTACCCAAACATTTTTCATCCATCTCGTTTCGAAGTGGATTCGAGTTTTTTTTCTGCCGCTGGCCATAATCTTTTTACTAATTATTTTAAACATCCTTCAGAATAAATATCGGAAGTAAATCATATACTTGAAAAATATATGACAAAAGCACAACTATTGTATATTGTGGTCAAAACTGAAGACTCGTATGAAACGATATGGAATGTCATCAAAACAAAACAAACGTGTTTAAAAGTCGTCGGAAAACAGTCAAGAGTTGAGTAGTAAGTGACCTTCTCTTTGGTTAGGGAAAAATAAATTATTTCAGACGATTAAATAGTGTAGCTCGTTTGCAGCATTCTGTCAAACGAATACATTTAAAAAAGGGGGCGTGGCACATTCAATGTTTACCTTAAACAGCTGATTTATTTTCCTTCATAACTTTCATAATTATGGGAATTTTTTAACGCGGATTGTTTTAAATTGTTCAGAAAAGACTGGTGAATAATATATATTTTTTTCAAAAAATCAAAAATTTTCGAGATTTAAAGGTCGTATGTCCCTTAATTATTAAACATTTACTTTTTTAACACAGCCCATTGGAACCCTTATTAATCCAGCCGCATTTTTATGTGTTGAACCGGGTCGGCGGTTAATTACAAAAAAATTAAAAGCAGAAAAATCTTGGATTTTTGCTAGGGACAGACTTAAGCCAGGCTGTTTGACTGAGATCAGTCAATAAAGTAAATGTCTGTCCGTGTCATTAACTTCTGATTACAATGAAGAATTTTCAAACTTTTAGTCTAACTGTGTTTCTTCTTTTCTTTCTGTGCTCTCTGGCCTTTGGATACATCGCACGCGGGTCAGGACGACTTGACGGATGCAAGGACAGATGTGAGGTCATTCATGTCTCCCTACGTGAGCGCGGTGAGCACGGTTCCTTCCACATATACCCATTCAACTGACAGGGAATTCCTTCAGTTTCGAGCTCGGAGGTATACATTGGCGTTAATTTTAATGTGTTATGAAATTTATTTTTGTGTTTCACTTTACGTTTAACATTTTTCCATGATTAATATCTTGATGAATCAATGATTCGAGTTGAGTTTGAAGAGTCATTGTAATTACAGAGTAATTCAGACCAATGAAGTTCATTTGACAAGTTCGAATTTTCAACAGCAACATGTGTTCCATCACTAATTTCTCCATTATCATTTATAAAAGTTTCTGTGTTTTCCATAGATTCACACTTACTTTCAACACTTTTAACCTAAGAATCCTTTATGTGCATCTCCGTACTGAATATATGATTTAGCTGAATATTCCTATCAAAGCCTTCTAAATTTAAAACAATGTGAGTCTGGAAACATTCCTGTTCTACATTAAGTGGATCAAATTTATCAAGAGTCCTAACTTATCTGAAATCATTTTCATCAATTATTCTTTCGACTAATTCACGAACATTCAATACTATGTACAACGTTTTAAGTTGATGTTTTAATCATTTCGTAACAGAACTCTTCTCCCAGTCACAAGATTTACATGTCTGAGATATATCAGATTCAAAGTGATTTTTATACCCATTCCGAGTTTCAGAAATATATGGACAATGAGGAACATTGCTCATACCTTCAGCAAGAAAAACCTCTTAAATGCAAAATTATAGGTTAGCATGTTATAAAAGAATATCGTGTGGTGATGAAATATTATTTTCAAAACAGATAAAGCCATTCAGGAAATCAAATTTAAGTTTCAAATTCATTATGCTAACTCTGGGTGTTCGAATAGAATTGTTCATATATAACAGGTTTAGTAACTCTCAAAGGGACCATATGATCACGTATAATGACGTATAATGCCAAATGTCCAGAAATCCCTGTTGAGGCTATTACTCAAGAAATCTTTCAAAAATCAATGATAATAGTGATGGATGACAGAAGAGTGAAGGTAATTCTTAAGACAATGGATACTTCAAATGAATGTTTACATAATAATTTGAGGGAACATTTGGACCTGAGAAAACTCTTCGCAAGATGGGGGTAGCAACTCTGACTCTGGATCAAACAGATGTTATCAGGAACGTCTGGAACTGTCTTTATGGAATTGAATGAAATTCTCGAGCATTGCTGTATGAAGTACTCAAAGAAGACTTCCCTGAAAAATAAATATTCCTCATACCTAAAAAATATTTTTTTTCTTCTTTTATGGAGCCATATATATACCACCTTCTTCCACCTATCGATCAACCCTCGTATTAGAATCAACTCTGAATAGAGAAACTTAAATTGTTAAAGACTAATTTGTTAATCAATTAATTAATTAATTTGTCTGATTTATTTTTGTTCATAGAATTCGTTGAAACTAGATGGCTCTTGTATTTGTAAAGTTTCGCTAGCGGCGTTCCGCATGTTTGAATTGGGGTTTGAAAGTAAAATAAGTAACGAGAAATCAAGAAAAACAGTTTAGAAAGATATTACTTCAAATAAATTTTAAATTAAATCGAAAATATTAAAACATATTTCTAATTGCTTTATTCTGTAATTTTCAGAAAAATGCATTAAAAAATTTAATTTGTTCCTTTATTTAAATATTTTGTTGCCATTAGAAACAAGGAAGTTTTTACCCAATTAAGTGATATTTGGGCTTTATATGTGTTTTTTATTTCCTAGCAGAATAATCTCATTTCTATAAAGATGTCTAGCTGTTAATATCTACTTTTCCTCAATCATTACTTTCCACCGTAACGAGTTATTGAGTTAATTGCGCACTATTTTTACAAAAAAATTTTAAAATTAGAAAAGTTTGCTGAAAAAAGGCCGTAACTCCAAATTTTGGAGTTTTTGAAAAAAACTTTCGGACATTAGAAAATTCAAAATTCCTGTTTATGTAAATATTTTGGAATTCCTTAAATTCTTCTTAACATTAGTATAGTATTTTCATTTAAAAATATATCTATTTCCGCAAGATGGAATATGCAACTCCAAACTCTCCCAGGATGAAGCTGCATCCTTTAAGTAAGAAACACATCAATTTTAGTTTTCATAGTTATCTTCCGGCAGGTATACTTACGAAACACATTTCATAAAATAATAAGATTAGAATGCAATATTTTGTTCTACACACTTTTAAATAGGCTTCAAATTCACGAATTTTGCCGATAAAGGAAATTATTTGTTAATTTCTAGAATATTTCGTCAAATAACGATTGTCAATATAAAAGAGATGTTTGTTTTCAGAGCAAAGAAACATAAATATTTTAAATTTCCTAAATCATGTAATTCTTTAGGAACTCATTTATTCTCTTCCAGTTATAATTTTTAAAAAATAATTACTTATATAGAGGAATTTTGTGTTTTATCAGAAACTAGCGTTGTCGCTTCACTCAGAATATACAACCCTTTGCAAAAAAATAAGACATACTTTTTGGTTTATTATATTTGTCGATAGGAAAATAGAAAAAGAATGTTACAGAATGCATGTAATTATAAAGGATTTCCTGTGAATCTACATTTGTAGTTTTTCCTTCAAGCTGGAGAATCACAAAGCAGTCAGAGAAAATGACTGTGAAACAAGCCGTATACTGACCAAGAGCGAAATATATTCCATCCACCAGCCACTATTAAATTCTTCTACTAAATTTTTTTTATTGCCAGCGAAAATCCCTACCACACAGTATTAAGCAACCCATGGCAATCTTCCTACGCAAATCATTGCTAGCAACAAATGGGATTGTTATTGGATAAGAGTGATTTTCGGGATGAAGACATTATCTGTCTGTCCAATTCCCGCAATTATCTTATTAGAAACTTAGCAATCTATACCGTATTAACATAGAGTTCCGTCTCGAAAATAACTATTATTTATCATGGTGATAAATTTAGAAGTAAGCATTTAAAAATGTATGTTTTAAAGTGAAATACAATTTTTATAATTAATGACATTAAAAATATTTACAATGTGTGTGTGTGTTTATAAATTAGATGCATTTAGAAATTAAAGAAACTAATATAATTAAATATGCCTTTTAAGACAAACAACCCAAGAGAATCCTTTCCTTATACATTACTTTTACAAAACTGTTTAGTTTTGAAAAGGAGTGCATAAACGGTATATTACTGGGCGCACAGTTATATCTATTTCGAAAAGAATTTTGCTATCATAACCTTAAAAGTAGTATAAACACGTTAAAGTAAGATTTTATGATATAATGAGATTGGTTGGAATTATATTTACAACAATAAAATAATTGTTAACACTGGTGTATGGAAACACATCGAAAAAATAAAAATATCGCCTGGAAATGAAACATCACAGAAAAGAATTTTTAAAAATTTGAGATGATATAAAAGTAGTTTTTGAACTAGGATATCCTGCGAAATTATTATAGAAAAGTGATCACATTTTGGTTATTTTTAACTAAGTTGTTTTCTCATTAAAAGTTTTAAAAATCCTTTCTTTACGAGCATATAATACCCTAAAAGCAACTACCTGCAAAATTTCAAATTTCTAGGATTCGTGGGTGTGGACATTTCGTGGTGAGTGAGTGAGTCAATGGTATGTGTTTATTTTGTATAGAGATAAAATATTTTTGAATATCTCCTAAAACACTCTAAAAATCATCCTTTCCTAAAGAATTTACGAACTTCGTTATTCTCATAGATTGGAATTTTTCTCTAAAGATCTATATCATTTTCTATCCACACAGAATTTAATATAAGGTATGTGCTATTTGAACTTAAAAAATAATAGTATATTATTTAAATACTTCGTGAATCAGGAACACATTTAAGAATTATTTTTCTTTTCGTAGGTTCATTGATTTAAAATTTGAATTGTTTTGAAACTGACAAAACATATGTAGTCAGCGTAAGCTAATTATGTTTTGAAATCCAAAATTAATTCCATTTATGATTATATACAATCGGTTTTGTAACAAAAGCAAATTAATTTGAAATATTCCAATTTTTTAAAGAAAATTCTGAGCAACGGAAAAATATTCAGTCCATAACAAATTACCTTAAAATTCGACTTCCGTTTTTACGAAAATGTGAAGCTTATTATGCCATAATATTAAACCGACATAATTCGAACAGCATATTGATAAAATTACATATCGTTATGCCGAGTGCAGTCTTTCTCTCATAAGAAAGTAGGAGAAAGTGATGACGCAGGTCCCTTGGATTAGAATAATTTACAATTCGCAGAAAATTTCACAGCTCAGACAGCAGTCACAAATTCAAGTGCGCCAAGAAATACCTTTATGTAAATAAATCACAATAGCGCACGAAATATACAAAAGATCACAGAGCTCACTAAGCCTCGCCTCGTTGTATAGCTGAACCAGCTCTAAGTCTGAACTTAAGAGCAGCCTTCCGCCTTTTTTAGTCTGGCAAGGTAAAAGCATCGAACTTTCTCGAAGATTCGAAGTATCTCGAGAAACAGTCTTCGCCGATACTCTCGAAACTTCGCGATTGCCAAACAAGCATTTGGACCCAAATTTAGTTGCAAGTCGCAAAAATGTTGCCACGTCCCAAAATTGAAGATACAATATTTGGAATACTAGAAAGTATTTGGAGGGAAGTTTAATTCACATTTTTCCTTCTATGAGCCACAGACCAAAAGTTCAAACTTGCGGCAAGAGTTTTGATTTTACGTCAGACATGAAAGTACCGATGATAATAATCAATAGATTGGTATTTGAAATATTTTCCGCTGACAGAATGAAAATGCTGAAATAGTGATTTTTTGAAAATACACCAATTAGGAGAAAAACCCTATACTATGTTATTAATATATATATATAAATAATAAAGCTTAAGTCAAAAAAATTTAATATTTGAAATAACTGTTCGATAAGGATTTCAATGTCAGTCGAGGAAGCTGTTGACTATATTAAATTTGTGAACGCTCCTTAAATGTACCGTTTGGGAGACGATACAGAAAATTTAACAGAGCGGAAAATTACATGTTTGCATGAGGCGACTTTCTTCATTATTGTTTGTAAAACTTTAGCTCTGCTGCTATAAATTGATTTTTAAGCATTAATTTAGATGAATTATTGGAAAAGGCAAAACTTACTTTGGAATCATATGTATGTTTAGAAAATGTGTAGAATGCTTCACATTATTACAACATGAAAATTCAAGGTGAATAGCTACATTACATCTCATAACATCACTAAATTTCAAAATTTCATATGGTCATGAATACGAAACAGAGCGGTAATGAAGAAATTTGGTATCCGAGCATAAGTTTTGATGCAGTTTTGAAATTATTTGAGAAAAATGAATGTCATTATTAGGAATTCTGAACTTAATGCAATTATATATAATTAACGACCTTATTTAATGTTTAACAAATGGAGTCTAAAATTATAGGCTTTTTTCCTTTAACTCTTGGATCCCGAGGCGACATTTTTCTTTTAGCCCCTTTAAAACCGGTAGTTTTTGGTAAGAAGCGACATGAATTGGACTCGCCCAACATGGGTGGTCATTTACACCACCACTCCATATTCTGCTATAACCTTCCTAAATAGGCTGCGGTTGGCAAAGATGATTGGACCCCCTACCGCGCTTATTTCCTAGGCGATCTCAGAACCTCATCTCCCCTCAAAAGACGCCAACCGCCTCAGACGGGCCTTCGTCGCTGTTAAGGGAAATTTTTCAGACCGCCCGGGACGACCTCGCTTGGTGTGAGAGGGTTAATTCTAGGTGCAATCATGCGAATACTTCTCTGATTAAAAAATTTGGTACCGCTGTGGTCTTCGCCAGATTTCATCTCATCTAAATCAAGAGGAGAGATGTATGTTCATTGTTATATTTCTCGACGCTAGTCTGTGCGCAACGCTTATTCAGTTTTTGTACTCGTCAGTGGCCCTGGAATAGTGATTTTTTTAAAGCAATACAATTAAGATTTTCCCCAAATTCATCTCTAACCTATGCTTTCACAAAAAGCTGCCATTTTAAACGCTAGTTTGAAGAATGAATTTAATTTTCAGTGCTTATTGGTTTAATGGTCATTAATAGTAATGTGCCAGTCTAGTGTATAAGTCTATAATTCTAACTTATTTTGGTTTATTCGAAATCCTAACTGTTTGAATTTCAGGACTGTTTGCGTTAGCTCAACATGTCCATATCTTGTATCTTCAGACATCGCCAGTGTCGAATTTTTAAAGTTATTATTTATCCATAGACATGACTGCTTGACAATATGCTTAATAAAAAAAGCAATATTTTTTCACTTCTTAAAAACTTCTTAATACGTTAGATATGAATTCAACAGTTTTCTTGTACTTCTTTTTGTGTTCAAATTGCTGTGTAAATGTTTCCTTATCAAAATAACTTTTTAAAAATTTTTGTTATTGCAAATATTATTATTCATTCATTATAATTTCTGACTTTTTGTTTATTAATTACGTTTTAACTGCTATTACAAATAATTCATTAAGTTATTTTTAGTACAAAAAATGTCGTTCTCTCTTGCTGTATCTGTTTTTATACCCAATTTTTCTTAATTTAAATTTTTGGGTAAATTCAATTTTTATTGGAAATCCCGTCAACTGCAAATTAGAGAATTGTGATTTTTAGAAATAAATATTCAGTTTGAAACTCTTTTGCGGAATAATTTGTCTAAACTCTCCATTCTTTCACGATTTCACGCTTCTAAATAATTTAAAGTAATAACGCAAAATTGTTCCTAAAGAAAAAATGCATCTATTACATTTGCATCATGTTTAGTAATATATAATACCTGCTTATTTTCACATTTCTTGCATCAGCATTTTTTAATATTTTGCATTAAATGAACTCTCTTTCTGAGCTCTATGATTCTTTGAATGTTGTGTAGAATATAAACTCCCCCCATTATACTCTGTTTATTAAAAAGCAGTACAAGCTTTATTCTACTTAGAACTGTCAGTTTATTTCTAATTATGGCTCTGTAAATGAGATCTTCATATGTTCCTGTAGCTCTAATATTCAAGTGGCTTGTAAGCTTCTTTGTTTGTGTCTCTGGTGTGAGTCATTTACCTACGTCGATTTTATCTTTACAAAAAGAAATCTGTATTGCTACAGTAGTCATAATATTGTCTACATCTGAGGAACAGCAGCTGTACTCCAAGTCCTAAGGGTTCTCCCTTGCACATCCCGCAATATGGATTATCTTTCAAAGTGGACAACGACCTGCATTCAAGTGGATTCATTATTTCAAGTCAATCACAGACGATTCGAGCAAGCTGTATTTGTTGATAGGAGGTTCTTCCCAGACGCAAACATTGAAATTGTCTAAAATGGTGTGAAACTGTAATATTCAAATTTTCATACACTGAAGTGCCAAAAGTCATAGAATACCACCCAATACCGTGTGGGACCTCCTTTTGCCCGGCGAAGTGCAGCAAATCTACTTGGAATTAACTCAATAAGACTAGGAAAATAGAATCGTCGAAACTCATATTTTACAGTGAAGATTTGGTCACGAGGGGATCGAATAGAAAGTGATGAAGAAGAAAACAATTTCGGCACACTCCGTTTCCAAGAAAGCTGATTAAAAAAAACGCTTGTTTTTTGCTTATAACATGCAGAGTTTTCAACAAATTTATACGAAACTTTCAGAATAAGTGACAATATATTAGCGAAGCATTCTATTAAAATGTGAAGTAAATTCTTTCAAAATCACAGAAAATGCGAGTATTTGTGCGAGTATTTGTAGTGAAAACTTTTTTTACTGCGTATGTTCGAAAAATAGTATATTTTTTCTTTTATAATTTGGAAGCCAGACACATAGGGCAGATATAAAAATTACACTCGAATGGAAAAACAGTTACACTATAAAGATTTAGAAAGATATTGGCATTGCAGCAAGTGGAATTTCTGTTGGGCTCAAAGAGAAACAAAATAAATGAACAAATGTTGAGGTTTTTTTTCACAAAGAGAAATTTTTTAAACTCAAATCTTCTAAGAATAATCGTTCAACTGCAGTTTAAATTATGCATATTATTTATAACTAGCCACCTTCGGCGACCAGCCGGGAATTTATTTTCAACTAACTCTCTTTTGCATAATTTGATATTCATGATTCCCTTGACAAAGAAATTTTAAATTTGAAATTGCGGTAAACATTTAGGTTAACATTATCTTCCTTTTCTAAATGAAAGTCCCTAAAGGAGACATGTGACTATTCCCGTTATGAAACACATAATTTTAATTATCGGCGCGAAGTCTGATTTAACAAATTTGATCTCAACAAGAAAATAGCGCTGTACGTTTTACATCCAGCATCATGGCTTAACACATGCTGTTAAAATGAATTAAAACACAGCAACCTGCAATCATTCAGTTTACTACTATCTTTACAGAAGACTGGAGTTCTTTACAAATTTCACATAAAAATTGATCAAATAGAGAACGAAAGTAAAACCCAATAGGATCTTATCTTAGCTTTCAACAATGTAAGAGAAACACGCCAATAAATATTCGTTTAAACAATAAAAACGGTTTGAATTTCATTGTAACAATGAAAGTATTGTTGTAAATTATGCCAAAAAATATTTTTAAAAAATTATTAAAATTAGAGAAAAATCTTCTGACAACTTAATTGATATCATTCAGAAGAAATTTTTTTTTAAATTTTTATATGGTGTTAAAATAATTTTTGTGATGTAACATATTCGGAAGTTATTAAGGAAAATCGCCAAAATTCAGCTTAATTTTGAATTAATTAAAATTAATAAAAAACGGATCCGAGGTGCACATTTCCACCCTGCAAAGTATGTTTGTACCAAATTTCGTTGATCTAAGTTTAGCGGTCTCTCCTGTAGGTCACACAGGAGAGACATACATTCCCTATATTACACATACATATACACATACATTCATTCTCCTATATTATTAGTAGAGATAATGTATAATATTCAGACATTCAACCTATAATATTATAAATTTCAATAAAACTATTCAAAGATTCATGTAACAAATTCTAATAGGGCACCAAGAACTTCAGCACCAGGCGCCCCCTACATGCCTAGTCAACCTCTACTATTATGATAGAAAATAACAAAATGAATTGAATAAGTAAGATAAAGAACAAAAAAATTTAACAAACAAATATATTTACCAGCATAATAATAAAGACAAAATTTAAAACTATAACAATGCATCTTCAGAATGAACTTTTAAAGCGTGTATAAATGTATGGAAGCGGCAGGTTTGACAAAGAAAAATCGAAATTATACATAGATATGTAGAAGTGGAAACGAATCGTAGCACGTTAGAGGGCCTTATTGAGTATCAAGTAAAACTTCCGCGCAGGAAACTTGGCGTTCTCGAATCTCCAGCAGAGGTAGTATGGTGGAAAGTTGTAGTAATTCGAAAAATAACTGCAGTTCCCGAACTAATTGTCCTTAAATAACCCCTTTATTAGTCATATTATTGGTAACCTAGAGGGCAAGGTATCGATTTTGGGGTCGAAGCGTTGCAGGTTCGAAACCGGATTCCATTGAAAGATCCATTGTGTATGGGAAACGTTGCACGCTAAATCATATTTATGTGTCAAACGTCCTCCCACTGGTGCGGTGCGGAAGTTTGGAGAGGGAGTGACAGCTCAGGATGTCGTCTTCGTCATCCGATCTCAGTTCAAAATTACGAGGATCGTTCCGAAGTAGCCCTCATGTTTCATCAAAACGAGACGTTAAAATAACTAAACTAAACCAAACAGAAATAGCTATATTATTTTTGAGTACCTCAGTTGTCAAGCAACCCAGCCATCCCTCTTTGTAGGAATATTTATATTTGTGATGTTAATGGCTTAGTTCAGCTTAAGAGTTTGATTCTGCATTTTTACTCTATTTTTATTATAGTGTTAGTTCAACGACAAAACAAATTAAAGGAACATTGAAATAATTGAATGAAAGCCAACTTATGATGAAATAATAACTCATCCTGATTTTCAATTATCCACTACTGTTTTTAATTGTGTTTTAAATAAAATCTTTGAAACCAGAAGATTTGAGAAAGTTCCGGTTTTTTCTAAAACTCTGAAGGAAAATGGAAAGAAAAGAAAATGGACAGAAAGAACAGTTGCGCCTAGTTTGAGTGCAGCATTTGCCGGGACGTGGATGACAAATGCATGATCGTGCGATATGATTGATGGCAGGCGACAATGAAAACAACTAACTATCAATCAATTAATAAGTCTTAATATACTTCTGCCATTTATTTATTTCGAGAAGAGGCTTTCCACCAACTATCCTAGCAGAAATTTTGCGTTTCGCATGAACTAGGGGAAATAATACTTTTTTAAAATCTATTTTAATCCCGTCTGTTTTTTGCTTTCCGTTTTCGAACATTCCTGTCCGGTCTGCCTCTTTCTCTCATGGGAACGCGTAACACAGTTTAGGAAACTCTTAATTAACTATGTAACTGCATACTAGCATAAAACGGCTCAGTGCAATGGGCGGGCACTGAGAGCGGCACCCGATGAAGCGGATTTCAGAAAACACCATATTTTGCACTGCTGCATCAAAGAATATGTGTTAAGGGTTCTTTCGAGTGATGTAACAGGAATCGGAAACAAGCGACATGAACCTCTGAATTACATGACCACGAGGGGATAGGCTTTGCTTGACGGAGTGCGTGGATTCTGCGATTCTCTACCTCCAAATTCTAATGTTATTTAGAGCAATTTTCGTATCAGATTTAAATCTGACAAAAGGAGTAATTAATTCCGAATGGATTAATTTTCCTTCAAAATTAATGTACAATTATAAGAAGGGAGAAAGTAAAGAGAGGTGGTGAGAGGGAAGAAACTGTGAGGGAAATGGTTAATGTAAATATAGTATCAAAATAATTGTATACCTGTTTGGTATTTTCTCGTCGCACACAAGGAAATCTGCTGTTCTCTGGTCACTTTGGGTCAGTTGGCCCGTTCACTCACTGTGTCTCTTTGCAAGTGTCCAGTGTTCACCATCGGTCTTCCCTCTGACTTTTTTCACACATCAAGTTAAAATAAAAAATATGGTGTGTTGTCATGCAGAAGAGAATCCACGTGACAGCTAATTAGCCAATTAAATTAAGAAACGAAGTGCTTAGAGATTTGTAGATATACACACTCTATATTTAGAGATCTCTGGAGTTCGACACACATTATACAGAACATTTAATTGTGCGTCCGCATAAAGATAGATGGTTTTATTATCCGACAGAAAAAAAACGCATTTAAAAATGTAAATAAAATTATGAAAAATTTACAAAACCTTTTATGCATATTCTAAATAGTGAAATACGAAGTTTAAAGGCCTTATTTACTTGTGAGTCGGCCAACAAACTAAATAATAACTAAATAAAAATGGATGAAATTGATCTGTTTGCGAATGTGTAAACATGAAAAATAAAAAATCCACAAGAATATTTTTATAAAAGTTTGCCGTTACCAGATTTTAAATTGAATGCGTCCCAGTGCATGTCTTCTAAAACCGCAAAAAAATCTCGATATTCTCCAAAGACGTGGCTCCCCTAGGCAGTTGCCTACACTGACTTTGTCATAATCCGAATCTTCGTCTATCCATGATAAGCCGGTGTATCGGAGGTGACAGCCGTGACTTCCAATAATAAAATTGGCATGACAAGGGTTGCTCCGTGTTAGCCTACTCATTATTTTTGCAGATAACATAATGGAAACAGACCGACTGATGAAATCCACTTACAGACATTTGCCGACGATTTTGCTTTAGTCATCATTGGCAGAACTCGCCAAAAACTGGAGCAGTATACTAATTTAGCACTCCAATTTTTTAAGATTTGGCCTAACAAAAATCATTTCGATATCCCAAAGAAAAATCACAATATTTGTTCACTGTCCAGAGGTCCGATCGTCGGATGGAACACCCAACCAATAAAAAGAAAAACATCTCTAATATGCATGGGAGTTACATTAGATTAAAAAAAAAACTAAATTTTATGACACGCATTCAAAAGCAAGGAGATAAATCTATCAGTAGGTAAATTTTTCAAAGGTCTACTCTGCGGAAGTGGCGAAAGCTAAGACCTTGTAACACTTGGTGCATGCATGGGAGGGTACAAAGTCAATATTTGGCAAGCGTTTTCACTCTGAGTGCTTCAGGGTAGGGCATCCATTCCTATACTTTTTATAACACTTCGTCAGGAATTAATCCAGGATATTATAAATCATCAGTGAGAAATTTATTGGGTAAAATATGTTTCACTCAACATTATCAATAAAACCTTAATCAAAAAAATGAATTCATAACTGGACTAGGAAATCTCATAAATTCAATACCCAATTAATTTAATTTATGATAACTAAAATGACAATCATGTTCTCAAATAATCATTCATCTTCCTTAATATTAAATTTTTTTAACATGTGGTTAACATTTTTCCGCAGATGTTAGTGGATTGTGTGACTGCCTAACTGCACTGTTAATCATACACGTAAGCATGTAAAGTATATTTTCGGTGGAAATGGGTCTCTGCGTCGTGCTCCTCAGACTCACAAACCCAAAACTGTCATTGTCCACAGAGAATGACGCGTTGTTTAAAATTCGGTTCTCGATAGTTTCAAATATTTTTAAAACTCTTAAGGATAACAGGAAGAATTTAATTCAAATTACAAATTATAACTATATTATATAACTAATAACTTAGCTGTTATTATTTTAGTAACATAAAATACAGTTTTATAATCGAATAGCCGTTAATAGTCGCGTTTACTAATGAATATTAGTCATCTAAGCTATTAATGGTTTAACTATGCCAGGGATGGCGAACCAATGGCACGTGTACCATTGATGACCCGCGACACAATATTTTAGGAGCGCCACCGATCACAAAGTTACGAACGAACACAATATTACGAACGAAAGCGAGTGATCCTACACTACGGAGTTTTCGAGCGCGGTGCGCGGGGCGGCGAGCATGAAAACCAATCCCACTATAGACGCCTATGGGGAGTGTTTTCGATGCCAATATTTGGCGATGAAGAAAAACTCAGTTTCGCGCCAATCAAAGTAAACACGGAAACCCTAGCAGGGACAATGATCAACTTGGCGTGGTGAAAGACATTCCCATGGGCGCCTATGGTGGGATTGGTTTTTATGCCGGCGGCTGGCAGGAAGTGCGCTCGTTTGTTATTGTAGTTACATCGTGGACTACAAATGCTAATGACGCAAAGTTTGTTTACGCATAGCATAATAGTCAATTTCGTTTACACAACTGTACTTTAAAGTTTATTTGTGTTATATTTACGATTTTTAACAGTTATTTAATATGGCTAGTTCAGCAAAAAAAAAAGTGCAAGATAGTAAGTGTATCAGAGAATTTCAAACTTGGTGGACTGAGAAATATGGCATGATTAGGCGACAAAGCGGTATGAGTTTTATATTCTGGAACAGTGGTATGTAGAACATCGTCTGTAAAACTGCATTTTGAAACAAATTCCAAATTCGTTAGTCAAAAAAGCGAACCAGAGCAAAAGGAATTAATTGCAAGTGCAATCAAAGACAGAAATAAACTGTCGACGTCTATGATTAAATATGTTGGCAAAAATTGTCATACGAGCGCGGAAAGTTACTCGGCTGCAAGTGTCATTGCTCGGCATAGTCAACCTTTTTAAGAGAGAGAGTTTTTGAAGGAAGTCTGGTTAGCATGCGCGCCCTCACTTTTTGATGATTTTTATAAAAAAAGATAAGATAATTCAGCGCATCAAAGATACTCCTCTATATAGAAACACAATAAAAGAAAGAACCTTAAAACTGGCCGGAAATGTAACAGATCAACAAAAAATTGACATTAACTCGGCTCCTTTTATATCGCTATGTCTTGACGAAAGCACTGACGTCACTAAATCTGCACGTTTAACTGTTTTTGCTCGATATTGCGTAAGAAACGTCATTAAGGAAGAATTAATTGCGATAACATCGTTGCTAACAACTACAAAGGGCACAGATATTTGTACGGCTGTTAAAAATTCGCTTGCTGAGAAAGAAATTGATTTGAAAAAGAAATTGTTTCAGTAACAACTGATGGTGCTCCAAGTATGGAAATGGTTTCATAAGTTTATTTCAAACAGACGTAGGACATTGGATTCTTCAATTCCACTGCATCTTTCACCAACAAGCCTTGTGTGCTAAGAGTAGTTTATCATCTCTTGATAATGTAATGGCGGTAGTTACAAAAATAGTCAACTTCATTTCGTTGCAGGCTTTAAATAAGCGAATGTTTGATGCTTTGTTGGATGAAGTCAACTCGATGTATAATGGCTTACTGATGTATAATAATGTTCGCTGGTTGAGCCGCAGGAACGTACTTTAAATATTTGTTGATTGCTTGGAAGAAATCAGACTGTTTCTGCAAATTGAGGGAAAAATTGAACAATACCCACAGTTGTTGGATGTCATGTGGCTTTCAAAATTGATGTTTTTTACAGACATATGCCAACGTTTCAAAGAATTGAACGTGAAGCTTCAAGGCACAAATAAAACAATCATCGTCATGATAGATCTCATTCGCGCTTTTGACGCTAAACTGAATGTTTCAGGAACGATATTACTACAAGTATTTTCCAAACTTGAAAAAAATATCAACGATTTAGATATACATGAGAAACCAGGCTAAGGAACAGTCACCGAAGAATTTATTTCTGTAATTTATTCTTCAATCAATGAATTTTCAGCGAGATTTTCTCAGTTCAAAGAATTATTGGAAACACTCAAGTTTATTATATACCCTGATGTGACCTCATTTGATAAACTGAACTTGCCCAAATTCGATTGGTTGGAAATTGAAGAATTTGAAATGCAGCTGATTGATTTCCAGTCTAGTTCAATATGGATTCAAAAATTTATTGAAACAAGGAAAAAGTTGGAATTAATTGAAACAGAAGGATTGACAAGCAATATAAGTAAAAATGCCAATAACAAAATTTTGGAAACATGCAATTCGTTACCAGACACATTTAACTGGTTGAAGAAGCTGACTGGTGCAATTTTAACCATATTTTCATCTCCCTATACCTGCGAGTCATTATTTTCAGAGATGAATAACATTAAAGACTCGCTTAGAAACCGTTTGACAGATTACTCCAGTTCAGCATGCATTATGCTAAAAGTAACGACTCTAATACAAGTGATTTGTCATCTAATTTGTAACAACAGAAGTCACACTAATGTTACTTTAATTTGAATTACGCGTATAACTGAGATATTGCAAAATGTATTTTTTGTAGTAAATAAAGAGTTTTGAGTTGATAGTATTTAGTATTATTATTTTCCCAATAATCACGAAGTCAAAATTATTTGACGGCATGTCTATGACCTCATTAAACATTTTTTTTAGTAAATATGGCACGTTGATATATAAAGGTTCACCATCCCTGAACTATGCTATTTGCAGCTGAATGTAATGTTTCTAGTATAGCGAAGAATTTTGAAGAGTGGAGTGATGGTTCGAATATCGCCCTAGTCACCCTGTAGCTGTTCCAACACAGCCGGCTTTAGCTACAAAAATAAGCATTTATAGAACTTAATAAAACCGTAAATTTTGAGCCATAAAGGTTGTACCAGAATTAATAAATAGAAAGGAAAAAGACCTTATATAAAATCAATAGCACTTCTATTAGTTATAAGATAAAGACAGGCAAACTATAAACAAATCTTAATCAGTGTTTTAATTTATTCATTAATTATAAGAAATGGGAAACTTCGGAAAAAACAAATTATCTAACATAAGTCATGGTATAAAGTACTTCTCTTCTCAGCTTCTTACTTTTAATCTTGTACTTACCATGGACGATTGACCAGTGTGGAACGAGAATATGCAAAAAATTACTACCGAAAATGAAGACAAATTACGTCGTTATATAATTTATTTTAATTACTATCTGGTAAAAGGATAAAATTAAAGTGAAAATGATTAATACGTCCTTAACCATTCAATTCTATTAAGAAGCAAGAGACAATGGATCTCGAGTTCAAGTGCTTCTAGCAGAAACCCGTTAACCTTAATAATACAACAGTATAACATAAGCTAGTTAAACAAGCTAATCGCTGTCGTTCTGGTAACAGAAATAACATCCAATGAATTGATTCATTCTCAAAATAAATAAATGGCAAGTTTATTAACAATCTCTACATGCTATTTAATACATATTTTCATGCCCTCACGTTGGTACGAATTAGAGCTCTGGAGAATGAGAAGAAAATTCAGGTGTTGTCCTCGTCATCTGGGTGCCTTTAAAAATCACTAGGACCGTTCTGCTCTAGCATTAATCTAATACATTAATCTAAAACAATAGAATACTGTAGCAGAAAATATAGAATCAGACTTGATTTTAAATTCCAAAAGTATTATACTAACATGTCCTTATCATGTATTTTAGATAATTTCTGCTAATAACTTCGGCAAATATTATCTAAATGATTTTTTAGTCATTTTAAAATTGAAAATATTATTGATTCAATGATTCTGTTTTACAATGCAGTAACTGAAAATGTATACAATTTCCTGTTATTTTCAATTCATAATTATAAAAGTAATCAAAATTTTTGAAATATCAAAACTATTGCACTAAAGTTGTAAAAATTCTGAAAAGAAGGATAAGAACACATTAAAGTACATCTAAAATCGGCTTATTATAATGCTCTTTTCATTAAAATGTCATACATTTCCTCTTCTTCTGATATATACAGGATGTTTCAAAATACGTTTCCAAACTTTAGCAGAAAGACCACACACAAACTCACAACCCCTCTTCTCCCAACTGCGTGGTGACATACACAATGGATAGCCAACCCTCCAATTACTTGTTTGTATGTGCTCCTGGGGGGAAGGAAAGTCCAATTCGGAGAATACCCGTGCCTGGCGCAACATATGCAGAAACGTTTGAGAGTTATTTCGTAGTCCGCCGTTTGAGATGCAAAAAAGTGCGCGAATATTTCGGGCTTGACTCTGAGTGGATTAATACTTCTACATATTGCCCGATATACTAAAAGGTGATTTGATTTACGAGTAACAGTTTTCTATGCCTCTTTGGCTGTTACTAAGCAGTAGCGAATGCTACAGACTTTAAATATGTTTTATTGAGATTTTATGTTACAATAATTCTCTAATTATAAAGCTTGTATGAAAATAAGTTGATTAATGCAGACTTTTAGTTGTGACTTCGTTTGTATATGTGCAGTGGGAAGGCATGAAATGTTTATTAACTTATTTTATTATATTTGTGTAGAATTTGTTGTTTCCAATTGCAACTTCTGATGAAGATTTTTTTGTGAAACCCAGTTTATAATCATCAGTTTTGTTTCATGAGAGAAAGTAACCAAATAAGAAAAATCATTATTGCTGAGACAAAATAAAATTACAATGATTTCTCCCATTAATCTCTTTTTTGCGCTTTATTTCTGCATTTATTTATCAGTATACAATATTTCTACTGTCACTGCTTCATATTCATTTAAGAATGGTCTGAGTGAATCGATACACATTTTATTTTACAAGACACCGGTAACTGTAATTAAAAGAATTTTCATCCTTGTATCTTTTGACAACATTATGTTCAATAGAAATCCTTTCTAAATGCGAAGAATGTCATAAAAGGAAGACAAAATTACGGATATCTGCTTACAACAATCGAGAAATACAAAAAAGCAAAATTGTTGGCTTTTTTTCGAAAGTTCGATTTTTCAACTTGCTATTTCAAAACAGAAACCTGATTCTTCAAAACTCTCATCGGATTAATCGTTGTTCATTTTACTTATTAAAGCTATTGTTATAACATATCATCGTATGTTTTACTACTTCAAAAATGAATGAAAATTTCATGTCTTGCATAATTATTTCACAGGATGTCTTTAAACATCTGACGGCCATAACGGCCAAGACCACCCGTCATGTAAACTACTAGACGACGGAGAAGCGCCCGAAAAGTCGTATGCTTATTTCCTTCTCTTTTTAAATATGGTCGGTAAACGCTGCGGAGCAATCTTATCTTCTTAACAATGATTTTTTCCCTTCCCATTGCCACTGATGTCTTATCAAGTGTTTGAGGTTTAATTTCCCACAATGTTCGACATAGTTTTAAAATAAAAGTCACCTGTATTAAAAAACATCTATTTATTTTTACAGTATTTTCTTATGGTGTTTAAGCTAAGAAGTCTAATTCCTTTCTCTAGAAAACAACGGTGGACTTCTTTTGTTCTTTATACTGACCCCCCTTTACAAGTATCTCCTTTTGAGAGCCTCTCTTTACCAGATTTATGGATAGCCGTTATGAAGACTATAGTAAAGTAGAATCATAATCAGCGGTAATTGTAACATGATGATGTGAAAGCACTAGAATGTAGATGATGAAAAATTTTTTTCTAGAAGCCGTATCCTGCCTGCAAAAGCTGAAGCATTTGCACAAACTAATGCGGAAGCCTGTTTTATAGACTAGTGGAGATTGTTGAAAAATTCCACATCCTCGGACAAGAACCTGACCCTGATAAACTGCTTGGAAAGCAACTAAAGTAATCGTAAATTGAATTGTTGGATACAGCAGGTTTATTAATCAGAGTGGAATTTGCATTTCTTCTGGGTTGCTGCTCTTTATAGTGCCGCTTGAAGGGAAGCTTTTCTACTAAATTTGTTTTCTGTGACAAGAAAAAAAACTAATGTGCTTGAAGAGCCCCACTTTAAAATGGGCTTATAATTTGTTTTTTTGAAATGTCTACGGATTGTTTGTACACTCTGTATTTATACTTGTAAAACATTATGTAGATAGATAGCTTTACAAACGGCAATAAATACGGTTCATGTCAAAATGAGAAATTATCTTTTGCATATTTAGGAATTAAGATTTGAAAATTAGTAAAATAATTATTACCACTTTTCGTATTGAAAAAATTTCTATATAAAATTTTAAAATTTTTGTCAACCTCTTTTGATTATTAGTGAGATTGTTTCTTTAATATAAGGCCTGGAGTTATATTTCTGGGCTGGTGAATGAAAATGAGTGTCATTACCATTTGTTTCCAATGTGATGTGAAAAAAGATGTTACAATACTTTTCTCAATATCTTCATATTTGCCAAATATATATCATTCTAAAGACGACTCAAGGTAGGTAATATTCTTGACATGTTGATGTAACTAAGGAGGGAAAGAAAAGATTAATGCATTCGTGTGATAAAGGATAGCAGCACCCCCATTTGGGGAAATTGTAATTAACTACTTTCAATCCTATCATTTCCAACGAAACCCAACCTAAATGACGCCATGTTTGATCTTTGGTATGAATAAATGGAATTTTTCTTGCATAGTATACATTCTGGATACCTTTATTTATTATTTATTAAATTGTGGAAGTATGACAAGGGAAAAAATGAATGATCTTTTCAAAATACCTATTGTTCAAGATATTCGGTATAAGAACAGTAAGTTTAAAATGTTTTTCAAAACATTCATAAAATCTGATATAAATGATTTACCAATTTGTAATATTTCAAAATATTATTTCCTCTTTTGTATATGAAATAATAAAATTTGTCTTATTTTTTTTACTGTTGCTGTAGCATTTCAAAACGCTTTTTATGTGGTATAATTTGATAAAATATGCATTATTTTGTTTTCCCGAACCTTGATAGACTAAATTCCGAATAATATGACTTGGTAATAAAAGTTGTCTTTCAAAAAATTGATTCATCTTTCGTTATTACTGTCTAAATACATTATTTATTGTCATTATCGTTAATTTTTATGAACTGTTATAATAATTTAAAGGAGCCTTCCAATTAAAACATTTAAGGGGAAAATCATTTTTTCAAATAGTTAGCAGTGTTTACTAACTCAACCCCTAATGATTGAGGCAGCTTCGTTTCGTTTAGTTTAATCCTAACAATTTCCATTATTTCCCTATTGAATCTTTAATTTTCGTGCATCAATAAATTGTAGGATCAAATTTACACCTGTGTTCATTAATGATCTGCGAAAAATTATATGTAAACTCTTAATCGAGGTCATGTCCTGCAATTCTTTTCTTTTCGCTCGTTTTCCGTTTCCTTTGGGTTGAATATATTGTAACCGGACAAAAGTATATATATATATATATATTTAAGAAAATGAACAGTAATACACGGAGAATAATCGTCAATGATGCATTTGGATTCGTCGGAAGATTGCACTGTTACTTGACAGAATATATCTAAGCGGTCCCTTTCTATAGCTCAATTGGTGGAAATTTCATAAATTCTTAAACGATGTTATAGTAGCTTTCGCAATGGTATAACTATTTCACCCGATACAAATTATCAAGCCGATAAATCTTTTCGAACTTTAATAATGCCTGAGAATATTAATTTTGATATCTAGAGTGTCGAAACATTAAACAATGGCCTAATTTGTTTCTTTTAACCCGGGCAGACGTGTATCGCGCCTTCAAGGCCCGGAGACAGCAAGAATTTATTACAGAAAATTAATCCCCAACGAAAAACTTCCATATTCACAGTAGCTGCATTAAAGGCCATTTACTTGCTGACCACATGTATTTCAAGAATTTATCCTCAGAAATCAGAATCCTCAGAACTCATCTCAGAAAACAGAAGGTCAGGCCTCTCAAGTCCGATGTGCGCGTTCGTGTATAAGTGTTGGATTGCTAAATAGAACAGATAGATAGAGACAATTTATCACTATTCATATTACAAATATGAAATAGAAAGATTAGGAAATCTTTTAGCTGAAATATCAACTAATTAAGAATCGATTACTGAAAAAAATAAAGAAATTGTTTATTTTGAAACAGTTATAAATCATAAGTCGAATTCTGAAAGGAATTAGACAACTGATAAATTATTTTTGAATTTAGAAGTCTGGAGTTAAAATGGTGCAGTAAACGGTAAGATGGCTTCAATTAAAAAATGGTGTAAAAAACTTCGCAAAAATATGAGAACTTTCAAACAACATCCTGATAAGGCTCTCGAGTATTTTGATGAAACAAAAGTTGTATATGGGTTCAAAATTCTAGGAAATGTTTATCGATCAATCAGAAATGTATTAATACCTGTATACAGACGAATTCAGGAAATTTTTGACGGTAAAGCCAATCTTTTCATAAATATTTTGGAAGTACAAGCATTCGTTGATATTCTACATTTAATTGCACAGCCAGAAAAGATTTTTCCGAAAATAATTTTTAAAATACTTAATACACTGTAAACCTTTACAACAAATGTTTCCTAATAAATAAAATGTAATTTCCTCCAGGTTTTGTTGTGAAAACTGGATCCAAGGCATATGAAACCAGACAGGATTGGGGCAGTGTGATTCAGTATGAAATTTATGGTGATGAGTCAAGAAGCTTGCGGGCAGTTATTTAAACTTTCTATTGGAGATGGCCAGTTTTGCAGCAATCTGAAATCTAAATAATTACTCTAAATTTTATTGAAAACACAAGACATCATAATGTTTGCAAAATATTATTTAAAAAAGAGGTATATATTTTTTTACCATAAAAACAGATTCAATCGTGAAAAAAAATCAGATTCTCATAGCCACATTTTCTGCAAAGTCGCACTAAATATTCTCTATGTTTTTCTGAGGAGTTTCTTCCCACTATTCCTATCCTTCAACTTCTGATTGCAAAATGTTTCTGCAGAAAATCTATTTGTAAACAATCTCATAATTTCGTTCAAAATACATCGTCAGTAATTTTGTACATTATGACACTGATATAGAGGGTTCACCATTAAGCCTGGAATCACAACTCAAAGCTTACTAGTCGTGGTATTTTTAATTCTCTTCACAACTTACTTCCTCTCACCTTCCTCAGATCTATGAAAAGCCTCTACTTTCACTAATATTTTTTTATTGTGTTGCGTTATAAAAAATTCTTTGTCGGGACGAATTTCAAATGCCATCTTGCAGGTTGTTTTATGAAAAGCTGTTGATTTTCATCCAGTCAAAATCGAGATAATCTCTCTCTCACTTTTAAACTGTCCCACTTTCGGGAAGAATTTCTTCTCAACTACGAACTCATTTTTATTTTCATTTTCTTTCCAATTAATGCAAGCAAGCGGTCTGGGGGAATAAAAGAATATTCTGGATTAGGAAATCTGTCTTCTTAGGTTGCCTGGGAGTTGCTAAGCCAACAACATTAAAGCATATTCATCATAGTGGTGTTATTGTTTCGGTCTCCACACCTATCACTCATACATATGAGTACCTTAACACCTATCTATTCTGCAACCTGTGAAACAAAGCTGATGAAACTGTTTTGGAATCTTTTGGGAATTCATGTGCCATCAAGTGTATATGCATTCTTTATTGCTGGTAAAAGGATTGTCCGATGAGACGTGTACGATTGTGGAGTTATTTAGACACAGCTAACTAATGTAATTTGCCAACACGACAAGGAGTTTTGCTAGCAAAAGTTTTTCGGCAAACAGAGTATAAGATAATTAGGTCCTCCATCTTTTCTATTCTAAAAAAACCCGCAGCTCGCTTTGCATCTAGTGTGGATTCAATTACAAATGTCTGCTTCTCTTCGTCAATCTTAGTTGCTTTGATCCTCTCATTCATTTCTAAGTATTTGGAACAAACATCAACACTAGGCTAACCAAAACCAATATTTGCTCTTGTGTTAAATAGGTTTTGGATACACCAGAGAATAACTATAGGGGACATCAACAATTTTCCTGAATCCAATTCATCAACGCTCACAATCTCGAAATGACCTTCTTTGTTTTATCAAAATGTACGTGGTTCTTCGAACTAAAAACTGCTGATTTCTTTCAGTTCTGTGGTTTCTGACGATCAAGATGTTGCTTCAATAACCGAAACATAGCTTTCTGGAGATATTGATTCCTTGGAATTTTTAGACGATAGATACCTGGTATTCCGAAGGGAAAGTGGTTCCTCATCCAATTCTGGCAGGTGTGGTAGTGGTGTTCTTACAGCTATCAAAAATTGATGATTGGTATGTCATAATAGACGAAGGACTTTATCATAATAAGTGCCCACAAGCATATTCAACAAGAAGGAAATCTGATCACTGATTACACACTCTTGATTTTGAATCTTACTAGTATTTCAGTTTCTGTTCCGAATTACGTCTTTTATAATCATCTTGGCATATCTTCATTAAGCATCCTACAAATTATTCATGGTTACGTGAGGCAATATCCTACAAATTTAATTCATATTTTAAAACTTGTAAATTATACTTTAAATTAATGAGTAAATATGAGAAGACTAATAAATTTAATAGTTTCGTTCTTTTCACTATATAAAATATATAACATTCGCTTATGTCTTGGGATTTCTGTCATATTTAAAACTGCCATGATTTTGAAATTTTCTGCAAACACACCCATTATTCATTTGGAATTTTTAAAGTCGTGATATTTCGATAGATGCATTAAAAATAATAATTTCGTTCTGATTCGATATCAAAGAAACTACGTTCTGAGCAAGCGCTGTGAAAGTTTCAATAAATGCGAATCCTGCTTTTAAGGAATTTGAGGCTCTGTCAAAGCGCGCTGATTTTACATTGTATGTAACCGTATATGCTCGATAGCGCTTGAATCTAATTAGCTAAGCTTTTAATCGTATCTGTTATAAACATTATGTTCTATCTCAGACGAAATATTATTAGCACAATTCTAAACCAAAAAAGGAGCTGAATTGAGTCCATATGAGATATGAATTTTTTTTATTATGATACATCCTGAATATCTCTCTTTTCCTAACGAATTATTTATAGCTGGTTAGCTCGGAGAGTGTAACATTAACAATATCGAATATGTTAGACACATGCCTGTATAAAATTTGAGTTTTTTCATATTTTTAATGCAAAAATTCTGAATTTTACACACATGGAAGAGAGTTTGAGATACATTACATGAAAAAGAAAAAGGTTTAAAATACATTAATCTATGAGGGATTTCGATAATTGCGTGCAAAATTGGAGTGATCTAGCCATCAGTCCAAATCGAGATTTTTTTCAGTGACCGGTAACTCTTGAAGGGTTAATAGTAACAATGTTTAATAGTAACATAGTTTCATTCCGATATATCTTTTAGGCTGTGTTTCATACTTATACGCAACAATGAAACAATCTGAAGTGCTGTGAACTTAAATGTATAGTGAAGTACCGTAAAGATATACGATAAAGAATATTCTGGAGTGATGAAACATTGTTATAGAGAAAATGAAGCGACTTAGGAAAAGAAATCTAAGCTTCATAAACAATATTATGACTCTGCACCTTCGATTAGAAAAGTTTGTAACTGGTTTACTAACTCTCGAACAGAACATATGAGCACATATAACTCTGAATGGTCAAAAAGTATTTTTAGGTTACTACTCAAGAAATCTTTGAAAAATCCATGATATAGTGAAGAATGATAGAAGACAGAGATTGCCTGAAATTTATGGTCTTATCAAATGACCGTTTATATAATATTTTGCGCGAAAATTTATACTTGCAGCTCTCCGCAAGATGGGTGAAACAATTGTTCACTCTGGATCAAACAGAGATTGCAAGGAAAGAGCGCAGCTGTTTCAACAGAATGGAATAAAAATTCTAGAGCATCTAGGGTAAATAAACTCGAAAGGAAACCAAGAGGGAAAATAAATAATCCTAATTCCAAAAAATTACGATTTTTTTACGTCTTATACATATTACAATAAACTCTGACGAAAGGAACTTAATTAACTCTTTCACATGTGACAATAAAGTCAATAGAAAAATGATTTATTTTCGTTCTTATAATTAATTCCTTGATATCAAAACTTAAAGCTGGTGTTTCTTATTTTGTTTGGTTTGGAAACTGCGTGACGTACGTTTGAATTGGGTTTAAAAATAACATAAATTATGTTTAATAAGAATAAATAGTTAAGAAAGATAATATTTCAAATCAATTTAAAATGAAATCGAAAATTGCGAAAGAAATTCTTAATTCTTTTGTTGCGGGAATATTCAGAAAATGAATTTAAAAAAGTTCAATTTGTTTCCTTAATTCAATATTTTGCTTGCAATTAGAAATCCGGAAATTTTTACCCAAATAAATTATATTTGATGTATTTAGATTTTTTAAAATTCTTAGAAGAATAATCTTATTTCTAAAAATACGTGTATGTTTTAATTTCCATTTTTCCCCAGTCACTGCATTCTACTGTACTGAGTATTTCGCGAGTAACTTACGCAATATGTGTACTTAGAAATGTTTTAAAATTTCAACCAGAGCCGCTGGGATTGAGATGGCATTGCTATGGAATAAGAGAGATTTTCAATATGAAGACAGTGTTTCTCTTTACAACGCTTTTATTTTTAGAAATCATCTTATTTGAAAAAAATATTTATATTGATATTTGATATTATCAAAGAATCTCTACCATATTAAAATAGAGTTCCATCTGAAAAATAAGGAACATTTATGACGGTGATAATTTTAGGTGTAAGCATTTAAAAATGTATGTTTTAAAGTGAAATAAAACTTTTATACTTAAGACATAAAAATATTTCCAATATGTGTGTGTATAAATTGGGTGCATTTTAAAATTAAAGAAAGTAATGCAATAAAATTAGCAATTTAAGACAAACAACCCCAGAAAATTAAACAGTTTCGAAAATGAGTTTATAAACTGTGTTACTGGACGCACAGTTATATGCATTTCGAAAAGAATTTTACTATCATAAACTTAACAGTGGTATAGTCACACGAAAGTAAGACTTGATGATATAATGAGATTGGTTCGAATTATATTTACAGCAATAAAATCATTGATACCAATGGTGTAATTAAACACAACAAAAAATTAAAACCTGGCCTGGAAATGAAACGTCAATCAAAAGTATTTTTTTAAATTTTAAGACGATCTAAAAGTAGTTTTTGAACTAAAATATCCTGCGAAGTTATTATGGGGAAGTGTTCACATTTCGGTTAATTTTTAATTAAATTATTCTCATTAAAAGTTAGAAAAATCCTTTCTTTGTGAGCATATAATATCCCAAAAGCAACTACCTGCCACATTTGAAGTTTCTAGGCCATGTGGGGTTGGACATTTCGTAGAGAGTGAGCCAATGGTATTTGTCTATTATGTGTAGAGTTAAATCATTTATGAATACCTTCTAAAGCCCTTTAAAAATACTACTTTCCTAAGGAATCTGCGAACTTCGTCATTCTCATAGATTGGAAATTTTCTCTACAGCTCTATATCTTTTCATATCCACACAGAATTTAATAAAGGATATGTGCTATTTGAACTAAAATAATAATGGTATCTCTGAAATATCATTTAAATGCTAATTTTAATATAATTTTCAATAATAAGTAGGGTGAAGACAGAGCGTGAAGCGGTAAAACTTGAGAGAAAATGGTCAATGTAAGCATCATACCGCGATAATTGTATACCTCTTCAGTATTTTCTCGTCACACACAAGGAAATTTACTGTCCTCTGGTAACTTTGGGTCTGTCGGCGCTTTCTTTTAATGAGTCTCTTTGCAAGTGTCTGGTGTTCACCGCCGGTCTCCCCTCTGACTTGCTTTCAACCATCAGGTTGAAATAAAACAGATGGTACGTCGTCAACCAGAAGAGATTCAACGTGACAGCTAATTTGCCAATTAAAATAAAAAGCGAAGTGTTTAGAGATCGCTGGACATCTACACACATTATGCAAAGCATTTAATTGCGCTTCAACATAAAGATAAATGGTTTTAGTAACTCGCGGATAAGCAAAAATTAATTTTAAAAAGTAAAGAAAATGATGAAAAATTTGAAAAAACTTTTTAAAACATTCTAAATACTGAAATACGAAGATTGACAAGGCTATTGACTTGTGAGTCAGCCAACAAACTACGAAACAAATAAATATAAAATAATAATATTTATCTGCTTACGAATTTGAGAACATGAAAAAAACCACAATGATAATGTTATTAAATTTTACCGTTACCTGATTTTAAATTGAATGCGTTCCAGTTCATGTCTTCTAAATGAAATGGAAGCATAAAACTAGATTGCCCTGAAAATACGTAAAAGCAAATCTCGATATCCTCCAAAGATGTGGATCCCCTAGGCAGTTGCATACATTGGCTGTGTCATAATCCGGCAATGCGTCTATCCATTATGCGATGGTGTCAAGTTTGTATCGGAGGTGAAGGCCATGACTTCGAACTTTTGAATTAGCATGGGAGCTCAGTGTGAGCTTACTCATTTTTTGCAGATGAGATAGTGTAAACAGACCGGCCTGATGAAATCCATTAACAGGGATTTGCCGGCGATTTTGCTTTTGTCATCATTTGGAGAACTCGCCGGAAACTGGAACAGTCTACTAATATGGCACTCGAATCTTTTAAAATTTAGACTAACGAAAATGAATTCGATATCCTAAAAGAAAAATCACAATATTTTTTAACTGACTAGAGGTGAACACCTAATAACTTCGGAAAATAATAACTAAAGGATTTTTTAGTCAGTTTATAATTCAAAATGTTATTGATTCAATGATTCTGCTTTACCCTGCAGTAACTAAAATGTTTATAATCTCATGTTATTTTCATTTCATATTTATAAAAGTAATCAAAATAAAATTTTGAAATATCAAAACTATTCCATTTTTATAGACTTCTACTTTTCTTTATATATACAGGAAGATTCAAAACGCGTTTCAAAACTTTAAGGTTAGGGCAGGCATACGATAAGCATCCAAAATCACATAGGAACATGAGTATGAAAACGCCCTCTGGAGACAACAGATGGCATTTAAAGCTTGGACTTCTGTGTGGGCTCGTAAATGAAAATTATAGTTGAAGCACTTAACATTTGAAAGGCCCAGTGAAAAACAATAAGAACCCTGTTTTTATTTTTCTGAGGCAGCGGCGGCCTAGTGGTAAGGTCTCGGCTTTGAGACCGGACGGCTCCAGGCTCTAAACCCGATTCCACCGAAGATCCGCCGTGTATGGGGCCTGCTGCACGTTAAAACATACGTAGCGGCCAAGCGTCTAGATCTAGGCAGTGGGGTTAACGAAAAAAATCAAACCATTAACATTTCTAAAGTAATGAAACATGGAATAATTTCTTCCCGTCTCCAATAGAGATATTTTATTGGGAGTACCATCAATTCGATCCGTGATTCAAGACAATGGCGACGCCCATCTCCGAATTTCTATTTAACCTCACTGGATGGATGTTAATTTCGATGGATTAACCGGGCATTAGGCCCGTGTCTATGCTTAATATGTGATGCAATCGGATACAGAACCTCGAACATTCTGTTCACGATGACTATCTTGGTCCTCTATAGAGGTTACATGGAAATATTAGGAAATATATCGTCTCGTTTTGGGGCATTCAAACGTCCTCTCTTTGGTGTGGCGTGGAAGTTTGCAGAGCGGGTGCCAGCTCAGGTGTCGTCCTCGTCATCTCACCGCGGTTCAAAATTACGAGGTCCATCCCAAAACAGCCCTCGTGTTGCTTCAAAACGGAACTTAATATATAACTAACTTTTATTTCACAATTTTAGGTTGCAGCGCTATTTGTTAACTTAATGGATGCAGTTTTATTGTCTTAAATAAGAACTGCATTGAAACAGCATCTTAAAGTCAATATTTCAAAAATATATGCCTCCTTTGATAGCAAGTCGTGTCATGCTTTCAATGTTGGAAATTTTTTCATTTATCTTTCTTATTGGGCATTTACAACTTTTGGACAGCTTCAAAAAGAAAAACAACTTTTATGTAGGGATATAATTTCTAAATTTTATTAGAAACGACTTTTTCTTCAAAGGTTTTTATATGAAGGCAGGAGAGATAAGAACTGGCCTAGATGAATGCTAGTGTGTATCACGAAAATGAAGAGGCGAGGTTGGAAAAAGGAAAGCTTATTACATGTTCGTTTCAAAATGTAGTTCACGAGTAACAGTTTACTATGCCTCTTTGTCTGTTACTAAGCTGTAGCGAATGTTACAGACTATAAATAGGTTTTATTGAGAATTTATGTTACAATAATTCTCTAATTATAACGCTTGTATCAAAATAAGTAGATTAATGCAGTCCTTCAATTGTAACTTTTATTGTTTATGTGCAGTGAGAAGGCATGGAATGTTTATTTATTGATTGTATTACATTTGTGTAGAATTTGTAGCTATCAATTGCATCCTCTGATGAAGATTTTTTTGTGAAACCCAGTTTAAAATCGTCATTTTTGTTTCATGAGAGAAAGTAATCAAATAAAAAAAATCATTAACGGTTTTAACGAAATATTGACATTAGTGTTAAATTAATTGCGTGCTGAGACAAAATAAATTAACATTGATTTCTATCATTTTTTTCTTTGTTGCGCTTTATTTTTGTATTTCTTTATCAGTATATAATACTTCTAATATCACTGCATCGTATTCATTTATGAATGAACTTAATGAATCGATACACATTTTATTTTTTAAGAACCGGTTTTTGTAATTAATAGAGTTTTCATCCTTGTTTTTTGACAACATTCTGTTCAGTAGAAATCCTTTCTAAATGCGAAGAATTTCATACAATGAACAAAAAAATTCAGGATATCTGCTTACAAAAATCGCGAAGTACAAAAAATCAAATTTATTGGAATTTCTTTCGAAAATTCGATTTTTGAACTTGCCATTTCAAAACAGCAACATATCTTTCTGAAGACCTGATTCTTCAAAACTCTCATCGAGTTAATCATATTTCATTTTACTTATAAAAGCTATTGTTATAACATATAATCATATGTTTTACTACTTCAAAAATGAGTGAAAATTTCATGTCCTGCGGAATTATATCATAAGACGTATTTAACCCTCTGACGGCTGTAACATCCAAGACAGCCCGTCATGCAAACTGTCTGACGACGGCCAAGCTCCCTTATCTTTTCTAGAATGGTTGTTTCCCCTCCAACTGCCACTCTTTATTGATGACTCCAGTAATTTTGCGAGGTTTCATCTCAAACTATGTCCAACATAGTTTTAAAATAAAAATAACCTGAATTAAAAAACATGGATTTATTTTTACAGAATTTTTGTATGGCGTGTAAACTAAGAAGTCTAATTCATTTCTCTAGAAAACAACAGTAGACTTCTTTCGTTTTATGTACTGACACTATTTACAAGTATTTCCATCTCAGATAACTTTTTACCAGGTTTATGGAATTATCAATTTCTAATTCAAAAACATCTGAATTAGAGCCACCTTCATGTAGAAATTGAGGCTATCGCTCTTAGTTTTCAACATACACATCTTCAGATTTTGATGCGACATCTGTTATATACACAAATTTTCCCTCATCAAACTTCATATGTTTGTTTTTGAAATTTCGCCTTATTCCGGCCCTGGAAATTCTAAATCTTCTGACACATGTTGCACAACCTAGTAACTTTTCTGCTTTATCATCTAGTCTTCGTCGCTGTTGCTTTGACAAGTGCAAACATGCTCCCGATAGTTTTCAACTGCCTTTATGAAGCCCATGGTACCGAAGAATTTTAATCAGAGGTAATAATAACAACATGATGATGTGAAAGCACTGGAATGGAGAAGATGATGACGAAATTTTTTCCAGAAGCCGTACTCTGCCTGCATAAGCTGAAGCGTTTGAACAATCTAATTCAGCAGCCTCTTTTGTAGACTAGTAGAGATTGTTCAAAAATACCACAACATCGGGCAAGAACCGGATCCTGATAAACTGCTTATAATGCAACTACAGTAATCGCAAATTGAATTGTTGGGTGCTGCATGTTTATTAATCACAGTGTAATTTGCATTTCTTCTGAGTAGATGCTCTTTATAGTACAGCTTGATGGGAAATTTTTATTCTATGTCAAGAAAAAAAATCCAAACAATGTGCATGAAGTGCCCCATTTTTAAATCGGCTTATATTGTATAGATCCTTTTAATGTCTACGGAATGTTTGAACACTCTGTATTTATATTTGGAAAAAATTAAGTATTTAGATAGCTTTACGAACGGGAATAAATAAGTTCCATATCAAAATGAGAAATCATCTTTTGCGTATTTAGGAATTAAGATTTGAAAATTTGATAAATGAGTATTACCACTTTTAATGTTCAAAAAGTTTCTATATAAAATTTTAAAATTTGAATCAAATATTTTGAAGTGTGAAAGTATATTAGACTTTCTTTAATATAAAGCTTGGAGTTTTATTTCTGGGCTGGTAAATGAAAATTAGTATTATTACTATTTGTTTAGGATGTGATATGAAACGTCAATGTTACAATACTTTTCTCAGTATCTCCATATTTTCCAAAAATGTATCATTCTTAAGACGACTCAAGCTAGGTATTATTGCCTTGTTGATGCGCCTATGGAGGATAAGACACAGAGGATTTATGCATGCGTGTGTTAAACGATAGAAGAGCCCCCATTGGGGGCAATCGGAATTAACAAATTTGAATCTTCTCATTTCCAACGAAACCACACCTAAAAGACGCCATGTTGGATCTTTGCTATGAATAAATGGAATTTTTTTTGCTTAGTATGCATTCTGAATACCTTTATTTATAATTTGTTAAATTGTAGAATTATGACAAGTACGTCAGGAAAAAAAATCGATAATCTCTTCAAAATACGTATTACTCAAGAACCTCTTTATAAGAACAGTAAGTTAAAATGTGTTTTCAACATATTCATCAAATCTGATTTAAATGATTTACATTAATATTTTAAAATATTATTTTCGCTTTTGTATATGAAATACTAAAATTCTGTTTTATTTTTGTACTATTGCTGTAGCACTTCAAAATGTTTTTCCTGTGTTATAATTTCACAAAATAAGTATTATTTTTGTTTTCCCGAACCTCGATAGATTAATTCCCGAACATTATGACTTGGTACTAAAACTTATTTTTCAAGAAATTGATTAATATTTCGTTAATACTGTCGAAATACATTATTTATTGTCATTATCGGTAATTTTTATGAACTGTTATAATAATTTAGACGAACCTTCCCGTTAAAAAATATAAGTGGAAAATCAGTTTTTCAAATAATTAACAGTGTTTACTAACTCAACGCCTAATGTCTGAGGCAGCTTCGTTTCATTTAGTTTAATCCTAACAATTTCAATTATTTCCCTATTAAACCTTTCAGCACACCTTTCGTTTTCGTTGATAAATAAATTCTATGATCAAATGTATACCTGTTTTCATTAATGATGTCCTAAAAATTATATGTTAACTCTAATTCGAGGTCATGACGTGCATTTTTTTCTTTTTGCTAGTTTCACGTTTTGGGTAGTGTTATTAAGTATAAAATTTATGGTAATGATTCATGAAGCAGGGGTGCAGTTATTTAAACTTTTTTTCTCGGGATGGCCTGTTTTGCAGAAATCTGAAATCTAAATAAATGCGCAATATTTTATTGAAAACATAACATAATAATTTTTTCAACAGATTATTTTTAAAAGATGTATATATTTTTACCATAAAAATAGATTCAATCCTAAAAAAATTAAGATTCTCGTAGCCACATTTTCAGCAAGGTCGCACTAAATATTCTCTGTGTTTTCCTGAGGATTTTCTTCCCACTATTCTTGTACTTGAACTTCTGATTGTAAAATGTTTCTGAAGAAAACCTATGTGTCAACACTCTCTCTGAATTTGGCTCAAAATACATCGTCCGTAGTTTTGTACAATATAACAGAGTTTTAGTTAGTTCGCGATTCAGCCTGGACACACGACTCTATGCTTTCTGGTCTTGTTGTTTTTCCTTCTCTTCACAACTTTTTTTCTCTCACCTGTCTCAGATGTTTGAAAAGCCTCTCCTTTCACCAATATTTTATTATTTTGTTTCGTCATAAAAAATCCTTTGCCGGGACGAATTTGAAATGTCATGTTGCATTCTGTTTTATGACGATGCTGCTGATGAAAAATTTTCATTCTATCATAATCGAGATTATCTCTCTCTAACTTGTAAACTGTTCCTCTTTCGGAAATAATTTATTCTCAACGACGAACTCATTTTGATTGCGATACTGTTTTCAATTCGAGCAAGCACGTGGTCTGGGGGAATAAAAGAGTGTTCTGGATTGGGAAATCTATCTTCTTAGGCTGTCAGGGGACAAATTTAAAATGCCGTCTTGTAGGTTGGTTTATGAAAATGATGCAGATTTTCATCCAATCATAAACGAGATAATCTGTCTCTAACCTTAATCTGTCCCATTTTCGGAAAGAATTTATTCTCAACGACGAACTCATTTTTATCTTCATTTTCTTTTCAATTCGTGCAAGCACGTTTTCTGGTTCAATAAAAGAATGTTCTGTATTGGGAACTCTATATTCTTAGGTTGCTTAGCCAACAACATTAAAGCATAATAATCAGTGTGGTGTTATTCCTTCGACCTCCATACCTATAAGCCATACATATCAGGATCTTAACACCTATTAAGTCCGTATTCTGAAGCCAATGAAACAAAGCTAATGAAATTCAATTGGAAGGTTCTGGGAATTTATGTCCAATCACGTGCATATGTATTCTTTATTGTTGGTCAAGGGTTCTTCCGATGAGACCTGTACGAAAGTGGTATATATACAGGTATCTACTATAATTTGCCAACACGACAAGGATTTTTGCTAGAAAGAGTTTTTCGGAAATCAAAGTGTAAGATAATTAGGTCCTCCATCTTTTCTACTCTAAGAAAAAAAAGCAGCTCGCTTTTTATGCAGCGCGGATTAAATTATAAATGTCTACTTCTCTTCGTCAATAATAACTGCTTTGTTCCTATCATTCATTTCTAAGCATTTAGAGCAAGCATCAACACTATGCCAACCAAAAACCAATATTTTCTCTGGTGTTAAACAGGTTTTTGAAGTACTACAGTATAACTATGGAGGCCCAAAAACTCTTCCTGAATCGAATTCATCAGCGCCAACAGTCTCGAACATGACTTTCTTTGTTTTATCAGAACGTATGTGGTCTTCGCACTAAAATCTGCTGATTTTTTCAGTTCTATGACTTCTGGCGATCAAGATGTGATTTCAATCACCGAGACATGGATTTCTGAAGATATTGATTCCTTGGAACGTTTCGACGTTAAATGCCTGTTATTCCGAAGGGACCGTGGTTCCTCATCTAATTCTTGCAGACGTGGTGGTGGTTTTCTTACAGCTATCAAAAAGGGTTTTTCTCCCTGTATTTTAGATTTGATGGATTCCATCTCGAGGCTGCCTGGATTTCAAACAAATTAAATCAAAAGCAGAAAATGCTTGTTTGTTATGTTTATTTTCGCCTTTCTCTCGTGCCTACATGTATGTAGAATTTGTTGATTATATTTTCATCTTTGGTGATTTTAATTTATCTACATATGATTATTTTGGTGATCACAAGAACCCAATTGTAAATGAATTATCCAATTTTATGAATATATGATTTAGGATAATTTAATACTTTTGATTGTAATAATACATTTCTTGGTTTTATTTTAACTGATATTGATTTTAGTCATATTTCTGTCCGGCACATTAATAGCTTTGGTTCCCGAGGAAAAACATCATTCTGCTAAATCAGTTTCATCATGTTTTGTTTTTGTCCTCCTCAATAAGAGGAATGTGAATATCTTTAGATATGATTTTAAAACTGCTGATTTTTTAACTATGTGGTATTTGTTCCGTGGGATCGATTGGAATTTTTAGCTTGATTTGATTGACAGCGACTATGCAGTTTTTAGTTTTTATAACTTTAAATTATGTTTTCATCCGAACCGTTCCTTTGAGACAAATTGCTACTAAAATATTTCCCTTCTGGTACTCGATTGAAACTATGAGATTGTTAAACATTAAAGCCATGGTCCGTAGATTAGCTTTAAAATGTGAAAATCCTTAAATGGTTGATGAATTATATCTTTACGCTCTGCTGTTAAGTGTTATATCTAAAAGGATAATAATATATATCTGCGGTACACGAAAAATAATCTAATTTCGGATCCTAAAATATTTGGTTTTATTTTAAATATAAAAATATCAATTCACCTAAAAGTTTATATTAGAATAACTTGAATTATGAAAATGATGCCGATATCGCAAATCCTATTGCTAACTTTTTGAAATCTCTTTTTGAGCCTAACACAGTTTATGACCAAAATGACGAGTTCAAGACCAATTGCATCGGTGATCTTGTTAAAATCGACAGCGTTATTTATGATGATGTGCGAAAAGGGAATTAAAATCTTCTCTAACTCTTGGTGTAGATAACATTCCTTCTATTATTATGAAGATTCTCCTTCATTTATCTCCTTCTTATTTTGTAACCTTTCGTTGAGAACAAATGTATTTCCTCATGTTTGGAAGCAAACAAGAATTATTCCCCTTTTTAAAATAGGCGATCCACAGGATTTAAAAAATTGTGGACGCATTGCTATTTTAAGTCCTATGTCTAAGATTTTCGAAAGTGTAATCTACAAAAAGGCTTTTCCACCAAGTTTAAAACCTAATTTCTTCATCTCAAAACGGGTTCATTCGTAAATGCGCATCATTCACTAATTTTTTCTGCTTGACAAATGAGATTATTTCTTCATTTGAAATTGGCTCTCAGCTTGGTGTTATTTACACCGACTTTTCTAAGGCCTTTGATTCTATCCATTTTGGCATTCTTTTAAATAAGTTATATGGTATTGGTTTTCATGTAAACCTGATTATGGGCGTCATTCTTATTCATGTAATCGCACAATTTAAGTTTATTTTAATTATGCTGTTTCACATTTGTTTTCAAGTAGTACCGGTGTCCAACAGGGCTCTAATCTTGTACCTGTACTTTTTATTTTATTCATTAATGACAATAATTGTGTTTTTAAGTACTCTAAGTGTCTCTTATTTGCTATCGAATTGAAATTGTTTAGTTCAATACGTTCCAATTTAGATGCTGTTCTTTCGTAAAGAGTGATTGTCTTTTTAAATGGTGCACAGACAACAAGTTACACCTGAACTTTGAAAAATGTATTATTTTTAGTTATAGGTTAAAGTCGGGTAAGCGACGAAGAGCGTATTTTTCTCGAAAATTACCATTGATAAATAACCAGATTCTGCATCATCAGAGACCTATAGCGACCAGCCAGAAAATTCCACGCGGTTTTTATTGTGATCCACAATAAGCGGTATTGTGTTTTTGAGTTGTTCTTACCCACCGTTTGGTTTCTGCTTGATAAGGGATAGCTTTCAGGGAGTAAATATTTTTGTTTTATATGTGTGATATTCGTAAAACATGTTCAATGATCTATTATTTTAATTTCATTTATCAGCTGATGTCTTTCGATGTTTTTTCGAAATAAAAATGTGAGTTTGGGTAAGTTGGCCGTTTTTCTTTGCCGTGAGCAAAGAAAAACAGAATTGGGATTCCAATGTTTTATGTGCAAGTTCTGGCTCCATTCCACCTGTCCGGAACGTATCTCCAAGTCTATGGAGATACGTTTTTTGTTATTCATTTCATTTCTTAAGGTTTGAATCTAAAATTTCTATTGATAATAATTTCATTCGTTTTTTGCAGTTACTTTAGTCCGATTATGTTTTTTCTGTTATCTGCAGTTTGTTGTGATAAATATTTGATCTCAATAGTTTTAAATAATTTTTTTGATAGCATGTGATGTTGTAAAGTGAAGAGAATGACTTTTTTTCCTAAAATGAAATTTTGTTGTCTGAAATTTGAAAATAAAATAAAAAAAATAACATTTTAAAGTAAATAGTTGCAAGAAGATTTTGCCGAATTAATAATCCTCCTGTAACAAATATTGATTTCAGGAAAAATCCCCAAAGTTGAAGGTCGCCGTGTTACCCGACTTTCCCCTACTCGAATAAATCACCCTCTAAATCATGTCAATAAAATTAACAATCTTGTTTTATCACGCTCAAATTCATTCATGGATCTTGGTATCATCTTTAACACTAAACTCGATTTTTTCTCAACACATTGATTCTATGGTCTCTAAGGTAAATCGTAGGTTTGTAATTCTTAAGCGCAAAACTAAGGAATTTTCCAGTGAACTTGGCTTGAGAGTATTGTACTATACTCATGTCCGATCCAATCTGGAATATTGTAATATTATCTGGGATCCCAATTACCGAAATAAAATTGAATTAATTGAGCGAATTCAAACTAATTTCTTGCGATATTTACTTTACAAGAAAAAATGAATTTTTCTTGCAGGATGTACTTGATATTTTTAATGTTCCTAGTTTATGTTCCAGACGTAATTTTTTTTGCGTTCTCTTCTTTTACAAAGTCATTAATGGCTCGATCGATTATAATGAAATACTGAACTCTAAAACGTCCTCTGTGATTTCCAGATCTTTAAGGAACAAAAATTCTTTTCCAAATGTATATTCGAGATTTAATTATGTTAACATGTTCTCTTTGTACAAATTTTACAGAACTTTTAGAAGGTTCTCTGATGAACTTGATATTTATCGCATGTCTTCTCGTGTTTTTAATTTGAATTGTTTACAACTTTTAAATACATGATCCAATTTTTTTTTACTTTTTTATGCTTGACTATAAATAATTTTAAGATTTTTATGCGTTCTACATTTCTGTGTTCTCATGTATTCAATTGTTATTTGGCGTTTTTGCGTGGGTCTGTGTTGGATTTTTGTACTCTGAAATTGATTTTTTATATCTCATGTGCATTTTCTTCTTCAAACCGTAATGCGTGTTTTAGTATCTTGTGCTTTTATATTTTAACTTTTTAATCCTTGCTTTCTATAAATGGTTTTTGATTTTATGTTTCAAATTTTTTAAAAATATGTGTGTTTTCTATGATAGTAATGTGACGGTATGCAACATGGTCTTTTGGAATCTTAGTGTGTCTTTATTGCTTTTGTGAGTGCGTTATTACGTTTTAAATCATTTATGCTTTTACATTTTTATAATTGTTATGGTTTTATGTTTTGAATTTTTGGATTTTCTGCATTCAACTGTTTTTTCTAATGCGTTTTTAGTACGTTTCCATGATCCACTCTTTGTGGCTTGTGTGCTTTGTATGTCTGATGTTCTTTGCACGCTGTAAATCGAGTTATCTCTTCAGTGTGCTTTTATTTAAAATAATTCAGTGCTGGTTAAAATGGCGATATCTTTCTGAATCATGACGGCATTCAGCTAGAGTTTTTATATATGTTTCTCTATATACATCGTTCTGAAGTTGTGAAAGAAAAATTACACTACCTTTCTCGCATACACAGCAAAAAATTATTTAAAACAAATGCTAATATCTCTTATACTGTTCAACATATTTAATTCAAATTTTAATACAGGGTTTTTATAACGTATTGTAATGTATTCGGCAGGTTTCGTACAATTTTAGAGAAAATTCTACAAGTTATAAGCCAAAAACATGCTGAAAATTTTGCGATTGTTTAAAGAAACCCTTATAACATCACGAATATCCATGCTATTTTTACGAAAAATCAAATAAATAATGCGCATATCTCAGAAAAGAATTTATGAAAGTTACAAATCATTTTCGGCTTTCTGTGAAGCAGGATGGTCCAGAATCTCTTTTTTTGACTTCCTCAATTTGTTGTGGGTACCCTAAATGCCGTCGAGACGGAATCTGCAATGTATATTATGAGTTAAAACCTATTCATTAGATGGTCGAAGATCGAGGTGATATTTAGGAATTTCAAATGCCAATTTCAAAAAGAAGAAATAAAAGATAATCAAATCAAGAAATCAAAGTCAAACCTTACATGAAATTGAAAAAAAGAGCATTAATTGGGTTAGCGCCAAACAAGAGGATCCGAAAATCCTTTTCCGTATCAATTCAAATACAGAAAGCATTCGCCCATTATATCACTCTGTTCTGTGCAGCGAGCGAATTTTGGTTCATTTCAAAACTGTTTGGTGTGCAGCCCCCATCTTATGTCTGTCTTACTTTTTCATCCATTTTATTTTTTCGTTCTTAGTCAAACTGTCAGAGCTGAGAAATAAGCAAATAAGAATAAAAAGGAAAATACGAATTTTTAAAATAATTTTAATGAATTCTGAAAAGCTACAGCACTAAAGGACGAGTAGCCACTGCCTTTAGGTAAAGCTTAATAATATGCGTAACGCTGAGAGCAAATAATTTAATATTCTTGTTCGATACAAGTCTATTTTCCTGTTATGCTTTGGATATGCATTTTCTCCAGCCGTCTTCCAATTCTTCATCAAGTAGATAGTTGCAACTATCTGCCAATGAAACTGAGTAGCAGTATGCGTCGTTCGAAATTTTTTTAATGCATGAAGATTGGATGATGTACTATTAGATAAATATTTTCTATTCGCGGTTTTTCTATGTTGAATAAATTTGCATTTCTGTAATAAACATGTCCATATAAATCTGTGATAATCCCCTTTCAATTTAAAAATGAAGAAATCTCTGTAATTTTTGTTGCCGAAAGAATCGTGAAACTTAGTTTACATATACATGACTGTAAGAGGAACATTTTGCACAATAACACTTTTGATATATGAGGCCCGTATAAAAATTTAATTTTCTTAACTCTTTATTTTCAGCTTTCAAATTGTTTCCATATAAATTCCTATCTTATTTGATGGAATTTTGTAATTGGAAGTACATGTCTAAGTGAAATATTTAAGGAAATTAATGTCTTTTCCGCCTTTTTGGGACACCCTGTATATACTAGCTCATTCCGCACAGAGCATCAACGCTCCGTTACATGCACACAATACATTTTTGGCCAAATTGGCGCATCCTGCCTGATGCGCTTCAGCTGGCCAACAAATATCGCGTCAACTATCTTCAGCAAAGAAGTGTAGTCAAGGTGGCGGATTCAGCGATCCAAGAAAATTCGCCAAGACAGAAACGAATTATGTGTATAACGGAAAAGTACCCAATATACAATGTTGACACTAATAAGCTCCATGATGTTCTCCTCAATTTCTAAATTAAAAACAATTTCCCCTTCGCTTACTTAAACTATTTTGACGTTGATCTGAACGTTCTATGGCTCGCCTAAACCCATCTGCTTCATTTCTAACTAATATTTTTAGAATAATTTCATCCAAAGTTTCATTATATTGTAAGAAATATTTTGAACTATTCGTCTAAAACTCTTTTTTTTCGAGAAAAATTTGTTTTACAGCAGATAAAATATAGTAGTAGGTTATACTTATAAAGTTATGCTACCGGTTTTGTTCTGTAATCAAACTGATTGTTGCCATCGGCGAAAGACAAATTAACCACTTTTCTGTGCCACGCACCTTAGTGTTTATAGTATACCAGTATACTATCAGATAGTTCCAAAGGATTCATTCATTTGAGTCTATAAAAAATAAAAATAAATATAATAATAAACACAAAACACACAAGAAAAAAATCAAGCTTTGTAAAAAATATAGCAGTTTTTATTTTCCTTTAGAAGAAAGTTTTTTGAGAAAACTAGATCTATAACTCTTTTCATATATTTATTTACTAGATTAATAAACTCAATTATCTTTTATGACTCTTTTATTGCGCTATCTGGCTGCAATTATGTTACGAAAGTTTTCATCAGAGGAATAAATATATTGCTTTAAGGATTTCTAAAATGATTAATTTCAGTTTGAAAATTTTGTTGTATCATACTGAAACTGTACCTCATACTGTAACAAGATATTGAATATTCTTGCAAAACTTTACGCTGTAACAATGCATTTTTGTGGTACTCATATAATTTTGTTTAATTCTATACTTAGGAAGACCGCCTTAACCTTACAGATGTTTTATGAATGAATAAGTTTCCCCGTATAACTTATTTCTGTCAATTTCAGACCGCTTTGAACAGTAATTGCTCTCATTGGTATTAGGTTTTGCTTTTAACATAGATCTATTTTTGCAGTTGAAATAAGTAATTAAAAAATCCATACCTTGAAATGATATGTCATAAAAGCAATTAGCATACAAGCCGGTATATTACCAAATATCACTTCAGAATTGTGAACATTAAATAAACGAAACATTTGACTCGATCACAAAATTACTTGCCTCTGATTTACAGCTCTATTTGGCGTATTCCAAAACAGTACTTGAAAACAGAATTAGTTCTTAATTTGACGTGTTTAACTGTACCACTATTTCTAATAGCAAAAACAGTATAAAAAGTTGAATAATTTTGCGCTACGTCAATAAAATCTGGCAGCGATTCTTTTTTCTATCTGACTTGCTGCCTTTAAATCTGAAAGTTAAAGGGCGGCATAACAGAAAGCGAGAGAGATTTTATCCGTGTATGATAAGAATGTGAAGCCCCATCCAATTGGAAGTCCCTCTTACAGGCTCCGGAATTTAAATCTTTACATCGTTTCTGTTAAGGATAAGCACTTTTTCATAATCGTCTATGAGTATCTTAACTCTCTCACTACTAAGAGTTCCCAAAATCTGAGTACAGTTGTATATGGAGGTTCGTTTAGTAATTGATCTGTGGAATAGATTCGTCCGCCCCGTTCGCCCTTTCTCCTCCCTTCGGGAGATATGAATGACAGGCCTCTCATCTCTCCCTTAAGGATTTCTTTAATGACCACTCACCCAACTGCCTTCTCCCCCTTTCAGAACAGCAACCGGCCGAAATCCGCCCCACTAGTATATAAGTTGCATGGCCGGTTACTGCCGGCTTAGGAGTCAGAGTGTTAACTATAGATTCATACATTATTAAGTGATACGTGAGATTATAATTTACAAATTTAACAGATGTTTTAAAACATATGAACTGAGTTTTAAATAAAAAAATTTTAATAACGAGTTCTTATAATAATAAGTTCTTATAATATTAAGTTCTTCTTTCAATATAAAATTTATAACAATTGACTGTCTTTCAATTGCTGAAATAGTTAAAACTGTCATGAGGTAGAAATTTTCTTCCATATCATACATTATTCCCTTGTAATTTTTAAAGCAATGAATTTTCGATGTATTCTTTTGCACGAAAGATTCGATGCGGGAATAAATAAATACAAAAAATATACCAATATCCTTTTGGTGGTTATTTTTGCTTCATCTTGAGTTATATGTTATTTAAACTCTCTAATTCTAGTCATTTTATCGTTTTTATCTGATCAAATTCTATGCTAATGTAGTAACATTTCTATAAATTATAAAACGATATTGATATTCAAACTTTGGCATGTTTCATGCGTTTTAATTTGGTCAGTTAAGGGTGTAGAATCAAGCGAAATCATATCAGTATTGTCACGCTATGTTCTGTTCACTATGAATGACACAACATTATGAGCATGTGTCCGAAGATATCACCAAATTCTTTTTCTGCTATTAAGCTATTTGAAACACAATCAGACCAAATGCGTTTTAAAATGTAGATAATTTCGATTCAACTTTAACTCGCAGCTGTTACAAATTCTATAGCAAAACAAATATTCTTACCAAAATGTTTGACATTGAAACTGGAACTGAAAAATCTCTCTTTTCAAGAGTCGGATAGATTTTAATATCAATTTTTCCTTAGTCTTGACGTTCTACTGTGTTGAATATTTCTTCAGTTTCTTGTGGGCTACTTGTTCTTGTAACTATATTAAAAATTAAATGTTTTTCTGCAAAAAGAAGAAAGTCTAATTTTTAAAGTTTCTGGAAAACTATAAAAAATGCTTGAAAATTAAAAATTCTTCCTTACTGTGAAAAATATGCTTCAGAGCTATTTTAAGAATAGAAAGTGTTGCTGGCCGAAGGAGGTAACTGCAATTTATCAAAGTTTTAGAAATTCGTTGGAAAAAAAACCAAAATAATTTTGTGAAAAATATTTTTGTTTTCATAAATTTTACAAATCATTCTTGCATATTAGGACAATATTTTTATATAAAAATATTGGGGAAAGTAGTGTTAAAACGGGTACACTTGAAGTATGATTTGAAAATAAAAACATTTTAAAATGAACTTCTGAAATTTAATTATCCATTGTAAAATCAGACAAAGAGAATAGGCGTTGTAATTTCAAAAATAATTTATTTAACTGTTTACAAAAAATAAGTGGCTTAGTCTTACACGGAAATTTGAAGAACTGCTTTTTCAAACTTGAAATATTGTATCAATTAAAATTATTCACATTTAGCGTGCCAGAAACAAAATAAATATAAAAATAATTCGACGGTAGGATGTCTCTGCGAAATGGCCGCTGGGATTGAGACACGTACACTTACTTACCGTACTCAGCTGTGACTTTCTATGACTAGATTAGCTCTAAGTCAATATTAACTCTATAGTCTATAGTGACTATTAGTCTAGTGTGACTATATGAATCTATCTATGTAAAATTCTTCGTGACTTTCACCAACTTTGCAACTCGACTGTGACTAAACCATAAATAGAAATTCTAAAATTATTGTTGCAATCTTCAATGTCTACCTTTTTTCGTTAAATTAAATTAAAACCAACTTTCTATGTTATTTCGTTGCGGAGCTATAGGTGTTTAACTTTAGCACAAAATTCGACTTAATTCACCAATTCCTGAGTAATATTTAGAGTGAATTTCAAATCGATGACTGAATTGTATTAGTCTGCGTGTGCGCGCATCGGTTGCAGTGACGTCATCAACATTTTTGGTGATTTTAACCAAATCTTCAGTTCGACTGTGACTAAACCGTAATTCCAAATTCTAAAATTCCTTGTGCAATCTTCAATGTCAACCTTTCTCTGTTAAATGAAACTAAACCCAACTCTCTATGTCATTTGGCTACCGAGCTATAAACGTTTTAAAATACCACGAACAGCGTCATAATTTTTTCCTTTCCCGAAACACCATTAGACCACTATGGAGGGACCAATGTCTACGTCAGAATATTCATAAAACCTTAATCATCTCTGTATTTAAATTATAAGACTGGAAATGATTTCTTTGCTTTTTTGATACCTACCTACCGGGATAACTTTTCGGAGGTTCTAACGAAGAAACGTTCTTAGAGTCCTTTGAATAAACATCACGGAATCTTATCCTCATGGGTCAGTGCACTCCTCAAAAGTATGATTAATATGTATTTAAACAACAATTAACATTAATATTTCAAAAGAAAGACCTAAAATATTTATAAAGCATGTTATAAAACATAGAGCGTAAAATGTTTTAAACTGATGGAAAGATGATGGTGCATTTCCGGACCATCTTACTAGTAAAACAGACATATTTATTTGTAAACCAAACATTAAATTACTAAAAATATTACTCGTTTCTCTGCAGCTCAAGTAAATGCACGAGTGCAAAATTAATAATTTCAAAACTACAAAATAAGACAGCAAAATAATCTGGGATTTTTACTAGGCACAGAGTTAAGACAGACTATTGGACTGAGATCAGTCAATAAGTAATTATTTGCCTATCTCGAGATAATGTCTTGACTTCTGAATAAAATGAAGAATTTTCAAACTTTTAATCTGTGTTTCCTTCTTTTTCTTTCTCTGTTATGATATTTATGTTTGTGCTTCACTTTACGCTTGAACTTTTTTCCATGATTCATATCTTGGTGAATCGATGATTTGAGTTCAATTTGAAGATTCATTACAATTAGAGAGTGTTTTTGGCCAATGAAGTTCTTTTGACAAGTTAGAATTTTCAACTGCAACATTTGGTCCATCATTAGTTGCTCCATTTTCATTTGTAAGAGTTTCTGTACTATCCATAGCCTCACACTTACTTTCATTATTTTGAGCATTTTTATCTTAAGAGTCCCTTATGTGCATCCCCGTACTGAATGCATGATTTACCGGAATATTCCTATCACATCTTCTATATTTACAACAGCAACGACTTCAATGATTTTCTGTTGTATTCTATTGTATTGTATTGTATTCTATTTTCATACCAACGACTCTAGGAAAAATACTCTTTTATATTAAGTGGATCATATTTATCAAGAATCTCAACTTGTCTTAAATCATTGTTATCAATCGTTCTTTCGACACATTCACGAACATTAAAAACTGTGTACGTCACTTTTGGATGATGTTTTAGTTATTTCGTAACAGAACGGTTTTCCTAATAAAAAAACTTATATGTCTGAGATATATCAGATTCTGATTGATGTTTATATTGATTCCGAGTTTCAGAAATATATGGATAGTGAGGAACATTGTCCTCACTATCCTTTAACAAGCAAATCTCTTAAATGCAAATCAATAGGCTAGCATGATGTGAAAGAATATTGCACATCGAAAAAACAATATTTTCTAAAATGTGAAGCTATTCAGGAAACCAAATTTAAGCTTCACAAGCATTATGGTGACTCTGCATATTCGATTAGAACAGTTAATGTAAGTGGTTTTGTAACTCTCAAATGGACCATATGAGCACATACAACGCCAGATGGCCAGAAAGCCCTGTTCAGGTTACTACTTATGTAAACTTTGAAAAATCAATGATTTCGTTATGGATGGCAGAAGAGTGATGGTGCTTGAAATTCCCAAGACTATGGATATCTCCAATGAGTGTTTACATGATATTTTGCGGTAACATTAACACCGGCGAAAACACTTCGCAAGATGGGTACAGAAAATTGCTGACTCTGGATCAAACACATGTTAGCAGAACGTCTGGAGATGTCTCAACTTAATGGAATAAAAAATCTCCAGCATCCTTGTACCAAGTACTTAAATTAGACTTCCTTGAAAAATAAATATTCCTAATGACGAAAAATTCTGATTATTTTTTTAACTCTTGCACGGACTTATCGAACAACCCTCGTATTAGAATAAACTCTGAATAGGAAAACTTAATTTTTTAATGGTTAATTTGTTAAAATTGTTAATTAAAGTTGATAATTTTATGATTTATTTTCATACATGCAATCCCTTTCTATTAAAACATGGAGATGGTGTTTGAAATCACATAGGGTCGCTAACGGTGTAGCGCACATTTCAAATGGGATTTAAAAATAAAATCAATCATCAGAAATTAGGAAAGAACAGTTTAGAATAATATTACTTCAAATAAATTCTGAATTAAATAGAAAAAAATTTAAAAAATCCTAATTGCTTGATTCTGCATTTTTCAGAAAATGCATTTAAAAATTTAATTTGCTTATTTATTTCAATATTTTGTTGCCTTAGAAACCAGGAATTTTTACCCAATCAAGTGATATTTGAGCTCCTTACATTTTTAAAATTTCTAGCAGAAAAATCTTATTCCTCAGAAGTTCTACAGCTTTTAATATCTACTTTTCTTCAGTCATTGCATTCTACTCTAACGAGTTAGTGAGTTACTAGGGTAAAATATTCGTAAAATAATAATTTTTTTTTAATTTAAAAGGGTTTTCTTCATAAAGTCGGTAACTCCAATTTTTAAATTATTGTAAAAATCGTTCGAAATACTTGAAAATTCAAAATTCTTATTTATGCAAATTTAAAATAATCCTTAAATTCTTCTTAAGGGGACTTGACACCCCCCAAATTTTTTTCTACAATTTTTATCAAACTTATTCAATTTTGTAGTAGATAGATGTAAACTGTGGAGAAACTGAAATTTCTAAAATATTTTTCATTTTGAAAAATTACAAATTAAAAAATTTAAAATTTTTTTTAAAAAATTAACCCTTTTCAAACCAAAATGCTTCCTCTAATGCAATTTTTAATATTTTTTCTCCAAATTTTTTAAAGGTACCTTTCAATGTACTTAACAGAAACAGGGATCGGATTTTTGATATCTACATTAGTTTCAGAGAAAAAAAATTTTGTTCAAAATTTTGTGAAAATTTTTGGAAAATATCAGAATTTTTAACTTTGTACATTTTTAAAAAATTTCTAATCAAAATTTTTGCAATTCCACCCCTAATTCTATTAAGCACGCATTTGTGAGTGAACAGAAAAAATTTCAAGTAATTAGAATAAAAGAGATCGACTTTTTTCATTTTGTAGCAGACACAATTTTGGAAAAAAGCAAACTGAGAAAAACAGCTTTAAAGTTTTAAAAACAATAAAATTGCAATAAAAACAACTTATATCAAGCTAGTTTTTTTCAGAGCAATAACCTGACATTTGAGAGTCCTAAGTTATCAATTTTATTAGTATTTATTATCACTATAATTATTAATTAGCATCTTCATTTATAGGGATAATTAGAATTTGTTAAAAAAAAATTGCGAAAAATTTCTATTTTTTCAAATGTTTAATCAAAATATTTAATAAATGATCTGCAGTACTATTTATCAAATATCCATTATAACAGAGAAAAAATTTAAAACCATTTTATTGAAATTTTATTGACAGTGAGAAATTCAAACAAAATAAGAAGCGAAAGCATTGATGATGATGATGATGACGATATGCTTCATAAATAATAAAGAAGCGAAAGCGGTAAAACAGTAAACAAACAAAGATTAAACGGCTACTGCTTGAAACAACAATCTTGCTCTGCTTTTATGGAAAAAATTAGGTGGCTTTGCAACTTACACATGAAATATGCATGATTAAAACATTGAAAGTGGGCGTGGCACGTGAAGAAATGTTAGAAAAAATAACTTCACATCTCAGTAAATATTTGTCTGATTGTTTTGAAACTTTCAGATTATTAAGTCAAAGGTTCGAGGATCATTTTCTAGTCAGAATTTGAAAATTGATATTTTCATTGATTTTCCGGAATTCTTAGGGTGCCAAGTCCGTTCTAAACATTGTTATAATACTTTCATTTAAAAATATAGCTTTTAGCCCAAGACAGGACATCTAACTTCACACTCCCCCAGGATGGAGCTGCATCTTTTATGCAGCAAACCCTTCAACTTCAGTTTTGATAGCTATCTTCCAGTAGTTAACGAAAAACAGTTCATAAAATTATAAGAATAGAATGCGATATTTTGCTCTACTCACTTTTAAATAGGCTTCAAATGCACGAGTTTTGACTATAAAGGAAATTTATTTAATACTTATTAGAATATTTAGCGGAAAAACGATAGTCACTATAAAAGACATGTTTCTTTGTAAATAACAGAAAAATAAATATTATAAATTACCTAAATCCTGTAATTCTTTAGGAACTATTTCATAGTCTTTAAATTATATACCTTTTAAAAGTTTTTACTTATACAAAGGATTTCTGTGTTTTATCAGAAACTAGCGTTCGCATCGCAACTTCGCTCCAGATATGCAACCTTGCACAGAAAAATAGGACATACTTTTTGGTTTATTATATTTATCGATAGAAAAGTAGGAAAAGAATCTTACAGAATACAAGTAATTTAAATGACTCCCTGTTAATTTACATTTGTAGTTCTTCCTTCAGGACGTGGAATAACACAACTGCCGGAAGAAATGACTGTGAAACAGGCCGTATACTGACGGCGACCTGTATAAGCAAATCATTTCTTGCAGCCACAGCCGCTTGGGCTGAAATGGTGCTCTTATGGTATGAGAGAGATTTTCAGGATGAAGACCATGTTTTTCTGTACAATTCCCTCAATTATCTTATCAGAAAGTTAACAGTGTGTACCATTTTAGAATAGAGTTCCGCCTGGAAAAGAAAGAACATTTATTATGGTGATAATTTTAGGAGTTAGCATTTAAAAATGTAGCTTTTGAAGTGAAAAAATTATACTAAAGAAATTAAAAATATTTTCAATGTAAAAATTAGATGCATTTAAAAATTAAAGAAACTAATGCAACAAAATTTCCTTTCAAGGCAAACAACCCAAGAAAATCAAACAGTTTTGAAAAGAAGTGTATAAAAATTACATTTCTGAGCGTACAGTTATATGCCTTTCGAAAAGATTTCTACTATCATAATCTGAACAGTGGCAAAAGAACTTGAAAGAAAGATGTGACGATATAATGACATTGTTTGGAATTTCATTTACTACAATAAAATCATTGTTACATTCAAATTTTTTAAAGAAAATTCTGAGCAACGGAAAAAAATTTCAATCAATAAAAAAATATCAAAAATGAGACTTTTGTTTTTACGAAAATATGAAGCTAATTATGACATATTTATAAACACACATAACTTGAACAGTATATTCATAAAATTACATATGGTTATGCCGTGTACAGTTTTTCTCTTATAAAAAATGGAGAGGAAATGATGAAGCAGGCTACTTGCATTAGAATACTTTAGAATTCGCAGACAATTTCACAGCTCAGACAACGGTCAAAAATTAGATTGTGTGAAGAAATACCTCTATATAATTCAATAACAACAACGCACGAAATGTACAAAAGATTTCAGAGTTCGCTAGGCTCCATCCCGTTGTATAGCTCGACTAGCTCTAAGACTGAACTTAAGAGAAGCTGTTCCCCTTTTATAGTCAGGCAAGGTAAGGAATCGAACTTTTTCGAAGATTCGCCGTATCTCGAGAAACAGACTTCGCTTATCCTCGAAACTTCGAGATTCGAAAACTAGCATTTGGCCCCAAATTTAATCGCAAGTCGTAAAAATGTCGCCATGTCCCAAAATCACAGCAACAATATCTGCAATTCTAGAAAGCATTTCGAAGGAAGTATAATTCACATTTTTCCTGCTATAAGCCACAAACAGAAAATTCAAACTTTCGGCAAGAGTTTTGACTTTACGTGAGAAATAAAAGTGCCGATGCTAATAAAAAAAATAGATTTGCATTTCAATTATTTTCCGCCGACGGAATGAAAATGCTGAAAGAGTGATTTTGTTAAAATACTGAAATTAGGAGCAAAACTTTAATCTAAGTTATTCATACATATAAAAATCATAAAGTGTAAGAGAAAATAATTAATATATGATTTGTCTGTTCGATAAGTATTTGAATAACAGACGAAGGAGCTGTTGCCTATATTAAATTTGTGAATGCACCTTAAATGCAACATTTTTGAGGCGATACAGAAAATTTAATGCATCGGAAAACTACATTTTTGCATGAAACGGCCTTCTCCATTAATGTCTGTAAAAATTTAGCTGTGCTGCTATGAAATATTTTTAAGCATTAATTTAGATAAATTATTTCAAAAGCCCAAAATTACTTACAAATCATATTATTACAACAAGAAAGTTCTAGGTGAATAACTATATTATATCTCATATACGTAAATTTCAAAATTTCATGTACTGATAAATACAAAACAGAGCGGTAATGAGGAAATTTGGCATCCGAGCATTAGGTTTGATGCAGTTTTGAAATTCTTTGACAAAAATGAATGTTATTATTGGAAATTATGAACTTAATGCAATTACATATAGTTGACGAACTTACTTAATTTTTTATAAATGGAGTCAAAAATTAAATGCTATTTCCTTTAAACTGGTAACCTTTGTTTCAATGTACATCATACATGTACAGAAATAACATTCGTGATGAAGTGAAATCGAATAATTAGATATAAGGGGGAAATGATAGTTGTATTTTATAATTGCTACCAGTTTTAAAATTTCAAAATTGCATTTATATGTTTACGTTAAATTGTAAAACTTTCTTTCAATTTGTATAAACTTTTTCTATAAATGTCGAGACAGACGATGAACTGCCGAAGCTAATTTTAATGCTAGGTGCTGTCATGCAAATGTTTCTCCCATTACAAAATTCGGTACCGTTGTGCGGAGTCATCCCGGGCAACTGCCCGTGGCGCCAAAGCTGAAACATAAAGGGGAGAAAAAATGTTTTGATTGACATGAGAGCTCTGGCGAAAATGGCAAATTTTTCCTTTCCTTTTGGCGCCCCCTCTTCAGTTTTTCGTAAAGGCGCTCGGCTCAACCCTCTAGACACCGGAGAGGTCTCAAAATCTGTTCCACAAACATCAGGCCAAATAATTTGTTGGGTCATTCACATGCCCGACTGAACCCACGGGAAATCCGCTCCTTGGAGATCGGGCTGATCATAGGTGCGGTCCGGTCTACTGTGCCCTCTTCTCACCCCGCTTTCGAAACGGGTCGTACCTGCCCTAATTTCCCTAGAATGACATCCTCCCACACTTTCCCTTCCTCATTTCGTGGTTTTTCCTTTGTAGGAGAGGCTCATTCCCCCTAACCGACTATTGCATTTTAGTTTTATGGCATAATGGGCCGAAAAAATATTAAACCGGTTAAAAATGTAACTTTTTTCCCTGGTCTACACCATTTCTCATCGGATTCTTCTTTTGACGAAACGATTTTGGCACACTGTGCTGAAAGAAAAACTGGTGAACATCACGCTTTATTTTTATTCTGAATAACGTTATACCTATAAGTTTTGTGTATTTCGCTAAAATGTCTGAAAAAAGAAAGAATCAGGTACGTTTTATAGGAAAAGAAAGGCACGGATAGCAGACACATCTATTTTGAAAAAAAATCGTCAAAATAGAAAATATTGAATTCAGAGAAGGTCTGTCAACAACAGTTGAAGGCAGATCTTTAACTTCAGAAAACTTTAGGAACGACAATATAACTTATTGTTCGAACCAAGAACAAAAAGTTAATGTGAATTCAACACCACAGGTAATTTTGTTATTAAGATTCTAGTATGTTATTTAAAAGTTTTCAGAATTAAATATCTATTCGAAAAATATAAATTTTCGATATTGACAATACTAACATGGTAAATTGTACAAAAATTCTAAATATTAAAATACCATATATGAAATTTTAGTTTTTTTTTAAAAAAATATATTTATATATTACTGAGCAGAAATCTTAAAAGTGCGAAATGGGTTAAGTTATATCAAAGGTTGTGTTGGTTTTTTATGGAATATTTTTGTACGCCTGCTGTATGATTATTAATAAGAACTTAAGTCGTATGATTTTGGTAAGCTAGATAAGCACTATTTAACAAGTTAACTCGTTTACCAGGACCAAGTGCGAGAGCATGCAAAGTTACAATTACTTGAACTAGAAGCAGTAGAACATTTGAAACTTCTTAAGTGACTGTGAAGAATATAGCAATAAGCAAGACGTCAAAACTAGTTTGCAAACCAAAAATACAGATAAAAGAGAGTGATAAGGTTTGTTGGATTTTAACATAAGCATTGCACTTGAAATAATAATATTCAAGCTGTTTTCTGAAAAATCAAACTTCTACTTATAAAGTTCCCATTACATTTCTTCTAATCATCAGAAAGTGTCAAACTTGAAAGTGAAAAGTTAGAAGAAAACTTGTAAAATTACAAATTATTTCATAGAAATGTTATTTTTTGTTTCTTGATAAGTTTGTGATTTAAAAAAAATATAGCACGGTTAAAAAAAAGTAATAAATCAAAGTTTTATATCGATAAGCAAGATATATGGTCAGGGCCAGGATTATCATATAGGCAATTTTTTTTTTAATTTTCAGATTTTTCTTACTTAATAATGTTTGTGAGCTGCCAGACATTATTCCTAAGCAAAAAGGCCGTATCTTATTAAGAATTAGTAGAAAACCACTAAATAATTATGCGTATCTAATAAAATTAACGCAGTGAATTTTTCTGACTCTACCAGTAACTGTTGCTACTAGTGAGAGAAGTTTTTCGAAACTGAAACTGATTAAAATATATCTGCGATCTAGAATGTCGCAGGAGCGACTAGTTGGTTTGGCAACCATATCAATTGAACGGGACCTTCTGCAGAACATTGATATTGAGAATATTATGAAAGATTTTGCAGATAAAAAGGCAAGAAAAGTGATCATGTGAAGAGACTTTATAATACTGTGTAAAAAATCATATATTTTTAAAATAAATTTGTTCAATACATTATTTTTGTTTCTGTATGACTTCTTTATATTCTCTAATATTTCTGAAAATAAAAAATTCTGACCATATTACTATTAAGTCATATTTACAGGTAAAACATGAATATATAAGTAAAATTTTGTTGGACATTTAAAATACAGACAATATAAAATTTAAAACTTACGTTGTTTGGGGTTTTTTCGCCAAATTGTTATCTTGCCCGGTTGGTAAATTAACTCTGCCGCCTCTGCCGTTGTGGTCTTCGTCAGATATCGTCTCTTCTAAATCAAGAGGAGGATATATGTGCCATGTTGCATTTCTCGACTCTAGTCGTGGGCTCGATGCCTATACAGTCTTTGTACTCGCCAGGGACCCTTGAATAGTTATTTTTTAAAAAATGATAAGATTTGCCTGAAATTCATTACCAATCAATACTTTCTCAAAAAGCTGCAATTTTAATCGTTAGTTTGAATAATGTATGTGATTAGTGTATAAGCTTATTTTACTTAGGTTTTTTCGAAATCAAAACTGTTTGAATTTGAGGTTTGTTTTCGTTAGCTCAATATGTCCATATCTTGTATCTTTTTAGATAACCAATGAGTAATTTTTAAGGTTTTTCATTCATTCGTAGACTTGACTGCTTTACAATAAATTTAATGAAAAAGGTAATTAAAAGCTATTCACTTCTTAAAAACCTTCTAATACGCCAGATATAAATTATACAGTTTGTTGTACAGTTTTTGTGTTCAAAGTGCTGAGTACATGTTTCTTTATTAAATTTACTTTTAAAAATTATTGATATTACAAATATTATTATTCATTCATTATAATTTCTGGCATGAATTCCGATACATTTTATAACACTTCGTAATGAATTATTCCAGGATATTATGAATAATCAGTGAGAAATTAATTGGGAAAAAATATGTTTCACTCAAAATTATAAGTAAAGAGTTAATCAAAAGAATGAATCCATAACTGGATCAGGAAATCTTATAAATTTCATAACAACTTAATTTAATTTATGATATCCGAATTGACAAACATGTTTTCAAACAATCATTCATCTACCTTAAGATTATATTTTTAAAATGTGGCTGACTAAGCACAGTTAAACATACACTTTCGTATGTAAAGTGGATTTTCGGCGAAAATGAGTCTCGGCTTCGAGATCCTGAGACTCACAAACACAAAACTGTCATATTCCGCCGAGAATGATACGTTGCTTAAAATTCGGTTCTCGATAGTATCGAAAACTCTTTAGGATAAAAGGAAAACTTTATTTCAAATTACAAATTATCAATATATTATATAAATAATAACTTAGCGAAATACCAAAACTGAAAATGGTTGACTTTTCTTTCGAAAGCTCGATTTTTGAACTTGCCATTTCAAAACAGTAGCATATCTTTCTTAAGACCTGATGCTTCAAAACTCTCATCGGATTAATCATTGTTCATTTTACTTATTAAAGCTAATGTGAAAACATATAATCATATGTTTTACTACTTCAAAAATGAGTGAAAAATCCCTGTCTTGCGGAATTATTTCATAAGATGTCTGTAACCCTCTGAAACGGCTAAGACAGACCGTCATGCAAACTTCTAGACGACGGCCGAGCGCCCGAAAAGTCGTATGCTTTGTTAATCTCTTTTTTCAATAGGGTCGATAAACGGTGCGGAGCAATCGTATCTTTTTAACAACGGCTCTTTCCTCTCCCACTGCCACACTTCATTGATGTCTCCAGTATATGTTCGAGGATTCATCTCCCAGTATGTCCGACATAGTTTTAAAATAAAAATCACCTGTATAAGAAAAGAGATATTTATTTTTACAGCACTTTTCTATGGCGTTTCAGCTAAGACGTCTAATTCCTTTCTCTAGAAAACAACGTGGACTTCTTTTGTTCTTTGTACTGACCCTCTTTGCAAGTATCTCCTTTTGAGAACCTCTCTTTACCACATTTATCTTGACTCAGTCTCTCTGAGTTTTCAACGTATATCTTCAGATTTAGATGCGACATCTGTAACATACATACATTTTCCGTCATCAAATTTCATATATTTCTGTTTAAAATTGCGCCTTATTCTGGCACAAGAAATTCTAAATCTTCTGGCACGTGTTGCAAAATCTTGTAACCTTTCTGCTTTATCACCTAGTCTTCGTTGATGTTGCTTTAAGAAGTATAAACTTGTTCCCGATACTTTTCAACAACCTTTATGAAACTCATAGTAACGTAGAATTTTAATCAGCGGTAATAATGACATGATGATTTGAAAGCACTAAAATGTAGAAGATGACGAAGAAATTTTTCCAGAATCCGTATTATGCCTGCAGAAGCTGTAGCATTTGCATAATATAATGCATAAGCCTCTTTTATAGACAAGTAGAGATTGGTGAAAAATACCACAGCTTCGGGCAAGAGCCAGGGCCTGATAAGATGCTTGGAACGCAACTAAAGTAATCGTAAATTCAATTGTTTGCAAGTTTATTAATTACAGTGGAATTTTCATTTCTTCTTGGTTGTTGCTCCTTGCAGTGCCGCTTGAAGGGAAGTTTTTATACTAATTTTTTTCTATGCCAAGAAAAAACCAAACAATGTGCATGAAGAACCCCACTTTAACATGGGCTTATATTTTATGGTTTCTTGAAATGTCTACGGATTGTTTGTACCCTCTGTGTTTATATTTGTAAAAAATTATGCATTTAGATAGCTTTACAAACGGGAATAAATACGGTTCATGTCAAAATTAGAAATCATGTTTTGCATAGTTATCAATTAAGATTTGAAAATTTTGTAACTAAGTGTTACCACTTTTCATCTTTATAAAATTTCTATATAAAATTTTTAAATTTCAGTCAAACTAACTTTTCAGGGCCCAAAATCGTTTCTTTAATATAAAGCCTGGAGTTTCAAATCTAGGCTGGTAAAATGAAAATTATTGTTATTACCATTTATTTCGGATGTCATAGGAAAACATCAATGTTACAATACTTTTCTCAATACCTTCATATTTGCCAAAGATGTATCATTCATAAGACGACTTAAGGTAGATAATATTCTTGACAGGTTGATGTAACTAAAGGGGAAAAGATACAGAAGATTTACGCATGCGTATGAAAAACGATAGCAGCTCCCCCATTTGGGGAAATCGTAATTAACTACTTTGAATCCTCTCATTTGCAAAGAAACCTAACCTAAATGACGCCATGTTTGATATTCGGTATGGATAAATGGAATTTTTCTTGCATAGTATACATTCTGGACGTCTTTATTTATTATTTTATAAATTGTGGAAACAAGGAAAAAATCAATGATCTCTTTAAAATACCTATTATTCAAGATCCTCGATGTTAGAACAGTAAGTTTAAATTGTTTTTCAAAACATTCTTCAAATATGATTTAAATAATTTACCAATTTGTAATATTTTAAAAAATGATTTTCGCTTTTGTACATGAAATAATAAAATTTTGTTTCATTTTTGTACTATTGCGGTAAGATTTGAAAATGCTTATCATGTGGTACAATTTGACAAAATATGCATTATTTTTGTATTCCCGAACCGTATACATTAATTCCCGAATAATATAACTTCGTAATAAAAATGATTTTAAAACAAATTTATTAATCTTTCGTTATTACTGTCGAAATAGCTTATTTATTCTTATTATTGTTAATTTTTTTGAACTGATATAATAATTTAAAGGAGCCTTTCTGTTAAAAAAATTTAAGGGGATAATCAGTTTTTCAATTAATTAGCAGTGTTGATTAACTCAACCCCTATTTATTGAAGCAGCTTCATTTCTTTTAGTATAATCCTAACAATTTTAATTATTTCCCTATTGAACCTTTCATTTTCGTGGAACAATGAATAGTAGGATCAAATTTATACCTGTTTTCATTAATGGGCTCCAAAAATGATATGTAAGTTCTAATTCGAGGTCATGTCCTGTAATTTGTTTCTTTTTTATCGTTTCCCGCTTCCTTTGGTTTTAAATATATTGTAAACCGACAAAAGAATATATATATTTAAGAAATTGAGCAGTAATACACGGAGAATAATCGTCAATGATGTATTTGTATTCGTCGGAAGATTGAACTGGTACTGGACACAATATATCTAAGAGGTCCCTTTCCATAGTTTAAATTCATGGAAATTTCATTGATTCTTTAAGCGATGCCATAGTAGCTTTTGCAATGGTGTAACTATTTCACATTTGAACTTTCCCCGATACAATTTGTCAAGCCAATAAATCTTTTCGAATTTTATTACAGAAAATTAATCCCTCAGCGGAAAACTTCCAGATTCACACGAGCTGCATAAAAAGTCATTTACTTGCAGACCATATGTATTTCAAGAATTTATCATCATTAGATATCTCAGAAAACGGAAGGTCGGGACTCTCAAGCCTGATGCGCGATCGTGTATCTGTGTTGGATTGCTAAAATGAACACATAGATCGAGAAATTTATCGCTATTCGAATTACAAATATGAAATAGAAAGACTAGCAAAGCTTTTAGTTGAAATATCAACTAATTAAGAACCGATTACTGAAGAAAATAAAGAAATTGTTTATGTTGATCTAGTTAGAGATCATAAATCGAATTCTAAGTGGAATTTTAAGAGGATAATTTATCCTATATGTGTGAATTTAGAAGTATGTAGTATTCAACAAATTCTCACCACTATACAATTCAATATAACTATTTAAAGATATAAGTTTGAAAAATATTAATTAGTGTACAACCCCTCATCTTTTAGCTTCTCTTCGACAGGAGCTAAAATTCTGCTCGCTGTAATGCCGATATCTTTCTGAATACTACTGATATTGAACTGAATATTGTTATATAAGTTGCCCTATATATCTGGCTTTAAAGTTGTGAAAGAAAAATTACGCTATGTTTCGCGCATGCGCAGTAAAACATTATTTACTAAAAATGCTCATAATTCCTGTAATATTCAACAATTCTTTTCCAAAGTTTTACACAAATGCTTCTCTAACATATTGTCATCTTTTCTGTAAGTTTCGTATAATATAACAGAAAACTCTGCATGTTATAAGCAAAAAACAGGTGGAAAAATTTGAGATTTTTTAAGAAAACCTTTATGTCTTCCCAAATATTTGAGCTGAGTTTACAAAAATTCCTGTAAATATTATGCACATTAAACATTACCATTTCTGAAAGTTTCATCTTGTTATCTGTATTCTGTGAAGCGGGGTGGGCCAAACACCTTTTTGTCTTCATCAGTTTGTAGACGGTCCCCTAATTGCCCTCAGGACCGAATCTTCAATGTAAAATGTGAGTTATTGTCTATTCTTTACATGTCCGAAGTTTAATAGTAGTCGGTTAAACCATTCCGGAGAAATTCTAAAAAATGTGAAAATCTGCAAGTGTCCGGATACTTTTGGGCATATAGTGTATCTTTTAGGCCTTGTTCGACACTTATTTGAAATGATCAAGTACCGTGATTTCTTATAGATAAATGAAAAAGAATTCGTGCAGTAAAGAAACATTAATTTATAAAAGGTAAAGCGACTCAGGAAACCAAATCTAAGCTTCATATACATTATAAAGATTCTGCGCCTTCGATTAGACCAGTTTATAAGTGCTTTAATGAGTTTCGGTGAGGGCCTATGAGAAAATTTAATGCTGAATGGCCTGTTCAATGATTGTTTCTGACCACTTTCAAAAGTTATTGCTTTCTCTGCTTTTAGTTATGGTTTTCAACACAAATCTATTTTTGAAGTTGAATTAGCCTGTTTACGCCAAGCGTCCTCATTTGAAGATAGTGAATGAAACAGTGTGTATAATCTTTTACAGCTTCTTCGACTTTCTTCTTTCTTTTTACTTTAGAGTTTCTATGCTAACATGCAATAATGAATTATTTCGGAATTTTAAAACTTTCCATTTAAAATTAATGTCATTTTATGCTGTACTTAATTGAGGACATTGAACTTTGCAGCTAACTTTTATTAAATTTTCAAACTATTTTTTTTTTTGCATTCTGCGCATAATGACTGCATGATGTGCACAATAATAATAATGCGTTATAATCTTGTTCAACATTTTCAAAGCAAGAATTTATATTCTATGTTCTTTTTAATTGATATTATGAGGGAAAATCCCATGAGAAATAAAATGTAAATGAAGAAAGACGGAAATTTATTTATTTATTAAAAGAAAGCACTCAACAGAGATGACTCCATTTACAGAGCGCATAATCAAAAGCACACAAGCCACAAAGTGAATTAAAATACAAAGAAAGAAGTGACTGCAGAGAATACAAAAGTTCAAAGCTCAAAATCATATTAATTATAAAAATGTAAATGCATAAATTATTTAAAAACAAAAGCACTGAAAATCACACTGAGGTTCGAAAAGTCTATGTTGCATACCGTCATATTTAAATCATAAAAAACATTTTTTTAAAAAAATTTAGAAAATTAAATCAAAACAGCATTAAAAATGTAGGATCAAAAATTCAAACATACACATGATCACAAAAATAAGAACGCTCTTAAAAATCTTAAAAATTGTGTACTGTCAAGCGTAGAATAGACAAAGAAATCAGGCAATGCATTTGAAACTTGAAAACAATTCGATTTAAAACACCAGGACACATATGATAAATGCCAAGTTCATCAGAGATCTTATTAAAAGTATTAATCGGGAGCAAAACATTATTCTATGTTCTTCATGCATATATAAGTCATAAAGTGCAAGAAAACAATATTTATTATTTGAAATGACTATCCAAGAAGGATTTCAATGTCAGACGAAGAAGCTCTTGACTATACTAAATTTGTGAATATGCCGTAAATGTATCATTTGAGAGGCTATACAGAAAATTTAATGCAGCGGAAAACTACAGCTTAATTTTTACAGACAATAATTTAGAAAGTCGTTTCATACATGTTTGCATAAAACGGCCTTCTAAATTAATGTCTGTAAAATTAAGCTGTGTTGATATAAATTGATTTTTAAGAATTAATTTAGATAAATTATTTCAAAATGCAAAAATTACTTTGAAATCATAAGTATAATTAGAAAATCTGTAGAATGCTTCATATTATTACAAAAAGGAACTTATAGTTAAATATCTATATTATATGCCATAATATCACTAAATTTGAAACTTTTACTTTATTTCTTAGATACACAAAATTTCATATATTCATAAATACAAAACAGAGAGGGAATGAAGAAATTTTTTATTCGAGCATACATTTTGATGCAGTTTTGGAATTCTTTGAGAAAAGATAAACGTTATCATGGGAAATTCTGAACTTAATGCAATTATATATAATTGACGACCTTATTTACTTTTTAATAAATGAAGTTTTAAATTAAATGCTATTTCCTTTAAATTGGTACCCTTTTTTCAATATATAATGAACGACTGCAGAATAATATTAGGTTGTTCAGTTTTTTTTTCCCGTACCTGTACATTATACATATACAGAAACCACATTCATGACGAAGTGAGACCGAATAATTAAATAAAAAGGGCTAAAATATAGGTGAATTTTAAAGTAGCAACCAGTTTGAAAGTTTCACAATATGATTTAAAAATTACATTGCATGTGACTTCAAGATTATGTAGTTTAAATCATCAAAAAAAAAAAAAGAAAAAGCCAGTATAGACGATGTACTGTCGAGGCTGGTTTTAAAGATAAGGTGCAATAATCTGAATTCTTCTCCGATTAAAAAAATTGTTATGGTTGGTGTCTTGGTCAGATTTCATCGCGTCGAAACCAAGGGAGGTAGGAAAGGGAGTGCGAAGTTACATTTCTCGACGCTAGTAGTGTGCTCGATGCCTATTCAGTCTTTGTACTCGCCAGATGCCCTAGAATAGTGACTATTTTTTAAAGGAAAACAATGGTGATTACCCTCAAATTCACTTCCAACCTA
>BGPR01005459.1:71808-92525 GCA_013235015.1 Araneus ventricosus | reverse complement strand
ATTAAATAATGTAGTCTAAGTCGGAAACAAAATTAAATAATTTCAGACACTTTTTTCCTCTTTACCCCTCCTTTTCCTTCTCCTGATTCAAGAGAACTCCAGATACAAAGCAGAATCTCGTACAAAGATAGCACAGTTCTAGTAAAAATTTACTCTGAAGCTTTTATTTTTAATTATGAAGAAATGCAATTCATCCAATTAGCAACAAACTTGGCTACTCCTTTATTAATGAACAAAACGATTCAAGGACTTGGCTCTGTCATTCCTTTTACATTTTAAAAATATATCATCTGACTGGCAGTTTTTGTCATTAAGTGCTTTCATTTCTTTCCTCCTTCTTTTTCAATTGCTACCTGTAAAGAATACTTTCAACTATTGTATTCCATGAGTGCTAGTTGTTAGTTAGTACCTATATTACCCATTGTGAAGATGATAAGCCTTAAATGGTGCAATAACGAATAAAGCTACGCTTGCTACGTATGAATTAAAAGAAAAATATCTGAAATTATTCCTTGCATTTACAAAGTTCTTATGACCATCCTTTCAGTTAGGTAAATGAACAATTCACTAGTACACTTCTTTCACCGAATTCACGATATTCGGTGAAAGAAGTGCTCGAAATATTTGATTTCTTGAAATAAAAGTAAATGACACTTATTTTTAAAAAAAGCCAAGCGAAATATCCATAACCATAAAACGTAAAGGCATTCGAACAAAACCACTAAGCTGAAAGTAAAATTTAATAAAAGAATTCAAATCAGTAATGCAGAGGAGGAGGATTTTTTCAGACTGAGTAATTTCATAAAAATTCCTTTAATGCATATTTAACAAAATAGCATGAGGTCGGCTGAAGAATGTGACGCAATTGTTTAAGGTTCTTAGTACACTGGTTCAAAATTTAATTCAGATTTAAAGTATGATGTCAAGATCACATACCAAGATTCTTTTACCTAGCTAGCTGCAGTTTTGAGTTATCGTGTTCACAAGCCCTCGAATAGAGAGACCGATAAACAATGGCCAACCCTTTGACAGGTTTGGTTCAAAATTCTGTTCATCTGCATTGTTGCGGTTTTCATTTATATGTTTACATGCACGCGGACAGACAGGCAAAATTTCCAATGACTGATTTCGTCCAAAAATTGAAATAAATATTCGAATTTGGTTTAAAGACCATGTACCAATTTTCATTCTTCTAGCACGATGCCTTTTAGAGTTATTTTGTTCACAGACAGGCTGACCGAGAGAAAGAGAGATCAACATCATTCCAAATATCGTGTTTTCACTCAGGAGGGTCTAAAACGCTGGGATTCATCAAAATTTCGAGGTCGAATTTTTTACCATTACAATACTTTCTCTTCCTATATATCATAAACGAGAAAATAAAAACAGTACCAATAGCACAGAATCAGTAATGTTTTCACTGATAAGAACGGTGTCCAAAATGCCAGATAAGGGAATTATTGCTATTCCTTCAGTTCTCAAATTTTCTTTGCCTAGAGGAGTTAACAAATTTAAGTGACCTGGGCTAGAGTAATTAGGCGTTCCATTAGAACCGTAGCTAGGAATTTGAGAGCCTATAGTCCAAAGAAAAGACCTACCTAATAAAATAATTGTGGAGGAAAAAATTTCACCTGTGTTTTCAGATTAACGTCTTAGCATTTTACAAAACAGCACCTTTCGAAAATAGGATTTTACAAGCCAGCTTCCGTAATGTAGGGGAGAGTGGGGTAAAACCGGGATTCTGGCGCTATTATTTTTCCTATCTAGCAGACAGATACTGAATTACCCTCTACTAGTCACGAAAATGGAACAGTCCTAGTGGCTGTTGAATGCACTTCATCTGTGAAGGTTTATTTGTTTTAAGACGACAACTCTCTAATGTTCGTTTGATTTGAAACTATCATGACTTAAAAATCATTGCAGTTATAGAAACTATATTTAGTCCAGCTTATTATACATTTACTAAGGATTTATACCCTATCAAACAATAAGGATTTATTCCAATAATTGCGTGGTTCTATTTCGGTTTTCATAACCTCTGCACTCGGGTTAAAACCGGGTACTCCAATTGGCGTAAGACCGGGACAGTCAGTATGGATGATTCCTCCGATTAAGAAGATAAACACACATTAGACGTTGATTTTTTATATTTTTATGTTGTATTTTCTAATTTAACTATAGAAGAAGGGTTAATCCAATATAAAAACTGTCTTAGATGGGCCCACGAAAGCTACAATGCTACGGAGGAAGAAGACAACTGCTTTACATGTGAATTTTGTAACTTATATTCTTAAATTTTCATATAAAGTAAAAATGATTGCAACTTTTCCACTGAAAATCGAATTTTCCTTATTTCCCATAACGTTAACATGTGTACTCGGTTTTCCCCACTAGTGGGATAAAACCGGGTAGTTTGGCCTTTTTTATTAAAAAAATCATTGATAAAAAAGTAATGAAACTGTAACTTTTCTGGAAAGATATATCGTACTCCGATAAACAATGAATATTTTAATAAAATTTGCAAGCTCTATGTCTAACATTTTAACTCCAACAGGTTTTCGAACTTCAGTATATTTTAGGATTTTCTCACTGATGTATGAATGCTCACTGTATGAATATTTTTTGAAATGACATGCATGTTTATATAACATTACGAAATCAATGGTTGTCAAGTGACAAGCCCTAATCATATGGCTACTTTTAATGTATTTAAAATAATAATCAATTAAATAAATTTTAGATCAAAATTATTGTTATTAAGCCCCTTTAGATTAGTGACGCCCCTAGGCTACAGCCCAATTAGCCCATTGGATGAGGCGGCCTTGGTCTAGAGGAATTAATCTTGCTAAATCATTGTCCTTAAGTAACTTCTCGTAATCTTGCTTTTTTTTTCTTGTTTTCAGTCAAATATTTTAGCAAGGAATGAATTTAAAACGCCTGAAAACTCGCCTTTTGTTATTGGTAAAAGATGTAGACAAAACTCTTCTTCAGCGCATGACAAAATGTCTTAAAAAATTTTAAAGTATTATGGTATAAAACGATAAAATAATCAAGAGAATTAAATTTTATGGAACTCAATAGCTTTTTCTTTCCTTAAAAAATACGATCAATCAAAAAGTATTGATTTAGCAATAATGAGTATAAAATTGGTATCCTATAAACAGCACTGGTTTTGATAAAATCATTGACAATTCATCAAATTCAAAAAGTATGAAAATTGCATATATAAATTTGAATTTGTTTATTTTGCACACTTTCTTTGTTAATGTTTTGATACTTCTATGTTATAGGTTTCATATATTTTTTTCTTTTTTGAAATTCTAAAATGTCATTTATTTTGGCTAAGTAACTGGAGCTTAATTCTACATTATTATATTTTTTACTTTAGTGAAAAATTTTCTCGTTGAATGAAATAAAAGAACGCACTTATTCGATCACATAAATTATTTGTTACATCCTTCTTATTAACGACGTTAATTGCGTATTAGTTATCACGTACGTAATTCGCTTTTTTAAGAAGAAATTTTATCTATAATTCATGTTTTGTGTTTTGTTATTTAAACCTTTGAAGAAAATTTTAGCTGTGACTGAAAACTAAATGCGGTGAAAGATGAAGAGCCCCAAAAATTCAAACACCGTTTTCAGTGTCAAATGAGCAATGCTTTATAATGTGGTAAACGTGAAAAGTGTCTGGTCGTGCTTTCAGCTGTCCAAAAGAGCTAGTAAAGAAGTCCGCTAATGGAACAGTTCTTTTTTTTTTTTTTTTTTTCGATTTCCGCTTTTGGCGCTTAAAACGTTTACCACTTTTCGTCCTTAATTCACGTTTAGTGCTTTATTAAATAATCTTTTCGAAAGAATCTCTTCTGTTCTTAAAAATAATTGCTTAAATACGTTGTTAATATTTGCATGGTCTCAAGAACCCCGAATACTTTATTGTCTCTCCGAATTGTTATGAGAAATTTCCGTCGAACACAAAAAAGATATTCTAGAAACTAGTCAAGATCTTTTTTAAAAAGTCGTTTAAAAAATTAATATGAGTGAAATTTATTGGGCTTAGCATAAGAAGGAAAAAAACAAAAGGAAGGAAAAAGAGTATCTTATTCATAAAAGTTTAAAATTTTGATTTATTTAATTAATAAAATACGTTTCAATCCCAAAACAGCTGAAAATTCTTAAGCATTACTTATCACCCACAAGCCTGATGTGAACAGCAGGCATAAACTAGGGTGCAAGAACTCATTTTTTCCTTCTTAGGGACTCCCCAGAAACATTTGTTATTAAATGAATCTATAATAATCTCATTTCAGTTTCGATTGCATTTATTTGTAGGAAGTGACGAGATAAGTGAGCGACATGATCCACTGTACTGCCTGGGTTTTATATAATTGCTTTGTTAATCGAATTATTAACTGAGAAGAACTGATTCTTAATTAACAAAGTGGGTCATATTTGCAAGCTTATTGTGGTTGAATTTAAAAATACAAAGCCGTGGATATTTAAATTAGCGAAAAATCTATTCCAAAAAATCAGAAGACTGAAGTATTACTGAGTATGGCTCGGGAAAGTGTTCTAAATACTTTTATTCGACTTAAAAGAGAAAATCCTAATGGAAGTGCAAATTCTGTTATTGAAAGGGCGACTCAATATTTATTATAATTTAATAAATTTTATTATGTAATTCTAATGTAAATATTTTTATTTTATATTATATAATTGGTTGTATTATATTTTGCTTTTAATTACTGAAACATTTCATGTCTCTTCATGTCAAGATAACAGTATGAAAAAATGTTGATGTAGTCAGTTTGAATCATTTTTGAACAAAATTTACAATCATGTACAATTTTAAAAATTGTGTCACGTTTCTATACTTAAAACACCATTTCCCAAGCTTCCATTTTTCAATAAATGACGCTCATATTTTATGATTAAATGCAATGTGGAAAAAAAAAATCGATCCGCCCAACAACTCTCCCTTTTGTTTTGAGAACGAGTCATCACAAAATAGATTTAGCGAACCTGAAAAAAAATTACCTCTGCTTGTTGGCGAAGTCTAACAGACAGTAACCCTAAGAGACGCAGAGACACAAATATGTCATCCACCGGTGAAGCTGTCCTGTACAGGTTTCTGCATTCTGTCAAGTTAACCTGTCTTAGACTGCAGAATGTTGTTTTAAGGGATCCAGAAACTATGAGATATATTGTTTCTTCGGATTTTCTTTCCTTTCGCGTGAAAAGATCAATGCACTATCCAAACTAAAATAGCAGACTACCTATCGTTTCAAATTCCCTTTTGTTGATTCGAAAAGCTGTTTGCTTCGGTTTCATTCCTCCCAATGTTCGAAAAGAATGTTTCACTGTTCTGGCCTCCCATAACTTCCGCGAAAGCTGTCAGAACCTCCCAGAAGAATCTTTAGTTTTTAAATTGTAAGACAGATAGAACAGAGTAATGTCCTGAGCATTTCTTCTTTTTTCTTCCGGAAAGCTTCTTTTGTTGCGAATCTCTTCGCATCTGAGTCGTCGCATGATCTGTTAAAATTAGAGTTTTAGGTGCGATTGCCAACACGTTAACTTCCGTTACTGTCGCTTTATCATCAGCCAGAGCATTCACCTTTTCTAATATTTAGTTTTTTGCGATTGTGTGTGTGTTTGACTCAATGTTGTCTCACTGAAACATTAAAACTCGCTTTCTTTTTCTCGGTGCCCTTCTGAGTGTGGTGTAGAGTCAGCTGTTTCTTTCAAAGTAGATGCTGCTCTCTGATTTTTTTGATATTTTTGACAGCTGCAGTGTCTGGAAACCTTTTGTCTGTTTGCACTTACAATATAATGAAGTGTTTATCAAAGGTGTTCCTTTTTCAAGGAACAGCTATGACAAACATTGCTTTCATCATTCATTGGAAACATTGCTTTCGTTAGCTAAACTAAAGAAAGCATGAGTTCCACTGAGGGATGAGAAATATGGCATTATTTTAACCCCATACAATTCAATTTAGAATTTATCTTGTTGAAGATCTCATTCGTTTAAAAAGTAGGGTCTTTGGAAACAAAAATTGATTATTAAATGATAATTAAATATCAAATTAGTATTTGAGGTTTTCTTTATGATAGAGCTGTTGCGTTATTTTTTAGTTTAAACCCTGAGTTAGACGCAATATCTAATAGATACACATGCATTCTGCATCTATTAGCTGTTTTTAACGCACTAAAATTTGAATTTTTTTTACAGAATACTTATTTGCATATTCATTAGGAGAAATTATTATAGTTATATGTGGGGAAATGATCAAAACTAGATAAACATATATCAAAAAATAGATTTAAATCTGCGGGTTACATTGTGACTATTTAAGGATGAAATTGATTGCTCCCAACGGAGGGTTAAAAGTGTATTTATTTGTATAGTACAGCGTGTTTGTATTTATGAATGTACTAAAAGTTGTCAGCATAAAGGGATAAATAATTCCTTATCTACTCTTGCATACCAAGTATGTTACTATTTAGCGAACTCCTTCACACTTTCAAAATAAATAAATCGTTCAGATTTACAACAACAAAATAAAATAAAGAAACGAGAGACATGCTGAAGAAGGAAGAAAAGTTATTGAGACTATAATTGATTATTATAATGGCTATAATCAATCAATTCGAAGTTTTAAAATATTTTACATGCAGATTGATTGATTCCCAGCGATCTTGGTGAAATCAAATTTAATGGATTTATTTGATGCAGTAGATGACACGATTTTTTTCTGTTTTTTGACTCGCCTATTTAAATTTATAACAACTATTGTACCACTGAGATTTAAAAAAATATATCTTTGCATATTATGTTCCGTGTATATTAAGTTCATTTTTTTCTGCTTATTTGTATTTTGTCCATCCCATTTCAATCTGAAAATCATTGTAAATTTTTAAGCACCATTTTTCTTTCATAATTCACTTACCGTTCATAGCTCCTATATTTCAGCAGCAACTTTGTACTATAGTATATAAATCTGTAAAAATGAGTGCAAGTTAACTCGCCCAATCTCTGTAAAAATCTATTTCACTTTTCTTGTGTTACGTTCTGCTAATGTGAACATTTTTTCATCATCACTATTAATGCTGGCACTAATGGCATCAAGATTCTGGTAGTGCTTACACAATTTTTGTTTTTCTTATCAACATATTCTTAATATTAAAGTGTCTTTATAGATTCCAAAGATAAATGAACGAAAAATACCACTCCATAAAGCGAATTCAGATTATGTGAAAATTTTAATTTTCGAGTAAAGCACTCTTAGGATTTTATAGTCATTTTTATGTTTAGGTAGTTCAAATTTCTTTTGAATGCAACCATGACTAGGTACAAAAATATTCGCAATGTGATGGGAGGGTAGACTTAGATGCACAATTCTTTTTCATGTATATCATTCGAATGATTCAAAGATTATGATAATATAAAACTGAAATGTGCAAAATGGTTCAAAATTTTCAGTCTATGAAATCATTACTTCTGATTAACCCTAAGCGTTTCACACGTATTTTTCCGTTGTCATATTCGATTCAAAAGCAATAATTTATGTTTGAATGAATAATTTCTTAAACTACCATGGATAAAATATTTCTAAGTGTTGAGAGTCTTGATTAAACGTGATAAAGACAGAAGTATTCACTTTAAAAGCAAATTTTTAAGACTTAATGGTAGTACATCAAAATAGCTAAGCGCTCAGAGGGTTAATTATTCCTAATCTAAATTTTGAATTATACTTAGTGTGTATTTTGCTAAATATAAATAAGTTAAAGTACCATTTTATTGCTTCAAATCACATTATAAGAAAATTACATACAAATTGCATGATTTCGAAATCGAACGAAGCTACCACTGCAGAGTTTTCTTTCAGTTATTCACATAAAATGCTGATTATAAACCACTATTAAAAATAGAAGAATTCTATCTCTTTTCGCCATAACTTAGAATTGGCGTATCCCTTATATGACCGTCTGAAAGCAAGAAACAAGACAAAAGAGCAACGTATTCAAAATACTAACTGCTGATTTTTTTCCCACCTCCTTGTCTCACTAAGTCAAGATCAGCAGTCTGTTTTTGTGGAGAGCCATTTTCAAGAGTCAGGAACATGAATTTTGAAATATACATTTTTGAAAATTCAGCCTAATTTTTTGTTAAAATGAGTTTATTTTTGCTTTGCTTAAAGGTACTGTGATAAAATACACTGCAATACAATTGATTAAACTAATTAAAAAATAAATAATACAGCAGTTATAAAACGTAATTTTTATTAATAAAAATAGAAATACGAGGATAGAGGCAATTATCAATATTATTTTAAAACGTAATGATGGACAACTTGAAATGTACAGAAACATATGTATATTTTCAGAAGGTCCCAAATGTTTCAGCACCAGAGGCTTTCAACAAGCTTTATCCTTAAGAAAAATAACTTTTAACTATTCGCTAAATAGTTTCTCTGTTCATAAGTAACTTTCTAATTATTCAGCTAATAATATCAGTAAAGGATTTTAAGAGTCCAGCTGAAATGTTTAATAACCGCCCAAAAAACTAATATTGTTCTAAAAAAATATTGTTTAATAAATTTAAAAAATATTTAATGAAATATTACAACTTTTGTGAAAAGAAAAGGAAAGAAGAACTGGGTTCGAACCAACAAGACCAGACAGGATGTACGAACAAAATCCAACTAGAGTGCAAGTGTTCATTGGATCAAGTGTGTCACTGAATAGACGACCACGACGCAATAATCTGTAATTTCGTATGGAGGCAGTGGCAATGGACGTCAATAACACGACATTTTGTCGTGCTGCCACTGTCTCCATCTCCATCCACCCGCCGCGACATTTTGTCGTGCAGTGTTAAGATCGAACGTTGTGCAAGCTCCCACCCTCTTCTTCGTTCCACTCAAGGAATGTGTTCGAACGATATTTTGTCGTACGACTGAAATCGATATGTGAGCAGGGAGCTTAAGGGCAGAAAAACGTCTCTCTAAAGCATCCCAATTACGTTCGAGGTGATTCAAGATTTGGAGATCGATATTGGCCATTCCATCTTCATATTCTGAATTATTTGCTGCATAAGGCAATATTCCAAGTTTATTTCTTGAGTCTTCGAGATGTGTAGTCTATTTTCTTAAAAAGAGCCGGCTCGCGGGAGTCTCGAACGTTGCGAGCGCACAAGGCTGCCGCTGACCGATTTTGAAAATAAAAATTGATTGCATTTATTTCATTACTGAAATCGAAATTTGTCTTCGATTTTTGCCTTCCAGAATCACAATATTACAAATATTACAATATTTATTTAAAAATCATTTATTTGAATTGTATCCAAATTTTGTTATTGTTTTGAAAATTGCACAGGCCTTACCGACTGCCGTCGCATCTGCAGAAAGATCTATCTCAAGATTGAAAATAATCAATAATTACTTAAGATCTAGCATTAATTAAGAATGATTTACCTCCTTAGCCATTTTATCTATCAATCCGAGTAAACCCAAAGACTAAATTATGATGATGTTATCAACGAATTTGCTATAAAGCATGTAAAAAAATTAAACAAAAATCGCATATTGTAACTTTATTCTAGTGCGTCACATACCGAAATATATTTAATAAGTTTATGAAGCAATTATTTTTATGTAATTTATGAAAGGTTTCTTGTGTGATTGAAATGCTAATTTTCTAAAAATGATTTAATTATTTATCATTTTCATGTATTCCTTAAGTCCTTTCCATACTAATTGGTGCGATGCAATAAATTGCCAATTACAATAAATTAGTTTGTTATAGAAATTTGTTTCAAGGCCCCGCAAGTTAACTTTGAACCGGGTTCCGCTTTTGTTCGGGCCAGCCCTGGTCATAATATATGATAAAATTGTCTACCATTGTACTGGCATAAAGGTGCACAGAAGCATAGGGAATGTCATTTCTATAGATATGAATCTTGCAGTTACGATTCTACGTGGAATGAACGTGTTTCTTTATTCATCCACCAACAGATATAAAACCCCACCCTAAATCTTGCCTTCTCCTTATGATTCTCTTCCACAGATTTTTGATAGATGGTTCCAGATTATTTCAGAAACAAGGAACGTCTGCAGTCGCTATTCAAACAAAACCTGGGCTCATCTGTGAAGAGAACATTTCTTCATTAAATCTGAAGTCCGGTGTCATATCGGTTAGGAGTTAACATACTAATCTCAAATGCTTCCTCCTGTGAAGCGAGGTGAGTGGCTTACAAATAGCAGTTCGCTCGCGTATAGACTATCTTCATGAAACGTTCTGAGCGCAGTAAATATTAACTCCATACTTCTGATGTCTATAACCAGGCAAGACTTAGATGTATTTGTCTTGAGGGTTCTTCGAGCTTATAATTGCAAAAATTTGGTCGTCGGTGTAAGAAGTATCTCTTGGTTGAGCCATCTAGATTCCTCATTCGTATTTTGAAATTGTTGCCAAGAGTTATGAACTTCACAGGGACTCACATTTAGCCATCTAGACACCTCTATCTGATTTTGACCTGCATCTAATCTCGTAATGGGCCTTCATCTAGCTCCTGCAGCAAATGATGCCTCGAAATGGAACTAAGTGGCTATTGCAGATTTCTTCACCATGACTACGAAATTTACAACCTTATTCTCACACATGATAAAATTGTAGACATAGAATTTCGATTTCAGTGACCCTATTTTGCGTCTTATGGTTTTATTCAGCACTTTTTATTTAACAACATTGTCAAATTTCATTCTGAGTATTTTCTTCTTAAACGAGTTATTTATAGAAACCAGTGTAGTTGCATATTAAGTTAATGTTGATAGTTCCTAAACAGTGAAATGCGAAAGATTTTCAACGCAAATATATGAAATTAGAATCGACATAACGGGATACAACTGATTCTTCTTATTTAAAAACCAATCTCGAGGCTTCTACCTCCTACGTTAAGTACCATGTTTTACCTTTCCCTGTAATCAAAAAATGTTTCAAAAATTCAAATTTCCTTCGCCTACTGACCCAGATCAAAGACATTTAATGCTCAGACAAACTTTGGAAGCAAACGTAACAAACGTTTACTTGATTCATGTGATGTCTTACTGAAGTTTTTGGCAACTCTCAGAAAAGAAGTAAAATGCTCTGTTCCATCTGAGTGAATCCACGTCGTTAATATTTCACTTCGGGGTTCCTTAACGACATCATCACTTCCATTAAATAAAACGGGATTTGTTTTGAAGAGTAGAATTATTTCTTACCTCCCTTCTCCAGTTTGTAAATAGCGTGAAAAACAAAATTCTCCTCTCCTGAATGATAGAACTGTTTAATTTGTCATTTCTTATACATTTGTGATCGATTTTCATTTCTTGCTTTTGAAGTTTTTAAGATTCGCGGAAGAGAAAATAAATCACTATTTGGAAAAGTATTATAAATCTTTTCCAGAAAACTTGGAACTGAAGAAAATCATTTAACACCTGTTCTCTAATATATATCTTAGAGAAGTGCGAGTGTCATTAATTTAATGAAGATTTTTTTCTTATTTTCTTTATACTTTTAACCAGGGTCATGTCTTAGGAATAATTGTCGCATGGCCAAATTGCCCCAAATGCTGTTCGAAAACTAGAGTTCTACAGGAAACTTTTAATGAAAAATTTAATTTTTTTTATTGGTCTTGAAAATGAGAGGAAATAAAGGGCCCATATATCTTGACATTTTATTACAATAAAGGTAAGAACTGGACACAGTGAGTAAGAAATGCGATGTATATGCAAGTGATGAAGTTTCGTTAAGAACATTCTAAACTGGTTCAAAGTATTAGTCTGGAGTTATTTTTGCCAAATGTACGCTTTTTTCCAGTCCATGAAGAAATTTGGTTTAAGTAGACTAAGACGGGGACATCAGCAGTCCGTCAAGGACCAACTAAACACCAATCATTAATGCTTTAAACAATTTAAAGAAAGACATATATAGAGAAAATAAGTCAATATTTGGATGCCACACAATTTTTCATTAGAAGGCTTCATAATTGGAATTTCCATCTGAATAATCATTGCTAAAATGAAAAGAAATAACTCTATTTTTGAAAAATATCATTGAGGGTGATGAAGAATGGATCACCCGTGACAATAATGCTTGAAAAGGATATTGGTTGAAATGAGGGCAAATGTTACAAACGATGCCGAAGCTGAGATAGATGGCAAGAAAGACGATGTTGTGCGCATAATGAGATTGGAAGATATTAAAAACTCATCGAGGTACTGCGACCAGGTCAAATGATTAATTTTGATCTGTAATGTCAGCAAAAAACTAGACTGACACAAGCAACTGGGAAAAATGGTTGGAATCGATTAAGATAAAAGCGTTGTATTCCATCATAACAATACTAGAGCAATTAACGTCTTTGCCAACTCGTTAAAAAATGTTAAAGCATGTCCAGGGACGTGGCGAAGGTCTCACATCTGGGGGGGTGAGAGATTCAAAAAATGCCGACTCTCATGGATGAAAAGACTTAAAAGACAAATATTTTTATAGTGCCTAATATACATACATGTTCCTGCTATGATGCATAATATCATTTTCAATGTTGGGGATACGAACTATCTAAGGGCTCAAACAAAGACAAACGACCTGCCTTCAAATATCACATTAAAATAATAAAGACAAAATTTAGCTCAGCAAAGGCACGATTTTATTCCCTCCTCGGTAGGAAGTCCTAACTCTCGATGGAAAATAAACTCGTCCTCTATAAATCACTTTTGCGACCATTCATTAGCTGTGCTTTTCCAATGTATGTGTGTGGGTGCAACCTATCAGAAAAACTGGGAGCACTGCAAGAAAGATATCACAAATATCCTCAGAAACTAAATTTATTCGTAAAGATCTAAAAAGCAAAACCATTTGGGATTTATTTAAAATATTTGAGCAAAATGGATAATAGATATTAACGAAGCCGCAAGACAGATTTCAGTGCATGACCCTAGTATAGGAACAGACGCAGCGCAAAGCGCTCTTTAGAAGCACCCTCACCTCAAGACTTTCTGAATCGCCATATAGCCTGATTTAGCCAATATAATCAAAAGGACATATCAGCAATATAGTACAATTTTATTAATATAAATTATTGCATTATCACTATAATTACTTTGAACTGAATTTTATTTCTTACCATCATTAAATTCAATTAATCATAAATAATACATTCTAATACATAAATAATATACATACATATAATATTTAAATAATATGAATAATAATCAATCCTTAGGCGCTTAACATATCATGCCACTAAAATTTCATTCATAGATGTGGAAAATAAAAAAAAATCACAGTCTAAAAGCTCCCTCCATTGGTCATTTGTTATTACTGAAATAATTATTGTAATTCAGGTATTTAAAATATTATGAAAAAAACATATCAAAATGTTAATTTTTTAAAATATGCAAACTATAAAAATATCAATTTTATTAATCTTTAATTTTTTACATTTAAAATTTGAGAATTATTTTATTTAGAATCAAAAGTTAGAAATGTTTCTACAGAGTCGGTATTTGGCCAAATCATTATTCGTTGTATCACTAATCTCGGTGTTAAAAAAAAAACTGCTTCTAAATTCAACTCAATTTGTGAATTTCAGTTTATTATTATTATATACACGACATTGGAACGGAAAAAGGTTATTTTATTTCTCATCCGAGTACTTGAAAAATCGTAAACATCCGCAAATATATATGCATAAATTTGCAGAATTTTTTTACATCTATTAAAACAAATCATGTTAAATAAGCAAATAATTAATGCAACAAAAAGCAATGTAAAATAATGAAAAGCAATGCAACTTGCCTAATTCGAATCTAATTTAGAAAATATTATAAATATTATATGTATATATGTGTAAAAGTGAATACAGCATGAGAAAACGGTAATTTTAACTAAAAGGGGCAAAAAATATCTATTTGTTTAAAATTTAACACCTTTAATAAAGAATACATAATTAATAAATAAACAGTGTGAAATTTTAATTAACAAAGTAATAATATTTATTGATATTTTTTTAATAAACTTACTTAAAACTTAAATTTAAAATAATTCAAAAAAGTGAGAAATATTTAATTGCTGTTTTGATTGGATTCTCGAGTCAATAAAGAACCTTAAAAAGTTATTTATTCACGATCGATGAGCATACTAAGTAAGAACGAAAGCAATTTAGAAATATAAAAGAATTTAAAATTTTCATTCTTGACACATAAGTAAGCAAAATGAATTCGAACTACAGATTATATTTAGGCATTATGCGTATAGAAAGTTTAAGGAAATAGAGAAAAAAAATCGAATTACTTACGAATTCGGATAAAAAATGTTTGAATTAACCAAGTTCCACAGTAATAATAATGATTTAAGTCAACTATAGTAATGTATGTTTGGGTGTATGCAAATCGCACTGTACTATCAGCTACACTCCTGCTTCCTAGATTGAGATTTCTTTACGACTGTTCAAGGATAGTGTCCATTCGAGTTTCCTGTCCAATAAGAAGTTAGGAGGGTTTGTGATGCAAAAACAACTGCATTCCCCCGAGCATATATCTATCGGTCTACTTCCACCCCTTTTTTTCACGAATGGTGAAAAAACTATGAAATTACAGGATTCTTAAGCTGTCCTGCTCGTAAAGGCTTCCAGGGTTTAAAAGAAATTATTTTGTGTAGTTGTTTCCTTACGTGGTATATTTCAATGTTACTCGACATAATTATCAAGATTTTGGAAGAGAAATGCTTACATTTTACATAAGAGAAAGAACGCCCCCCAAAATGTGAGCTAGATATATTTTTCTAGCATTAAACACGTAGACGCACAAAAGAATATAATAAAGATGTTACAGAAAGATTAAAAATATATGAGAATTTTTTTTAAATCAAAAGTGAACATATCCATTTTACAAAATTGGTTTTAGAGGTGGATATTTTTAGTTTTTCTAAAGAATTAAGAACTTTGGGTAATTTTACAAAGGGAAAAAAAAAAGTTATGAGACAAAATGAATGATACTGCAACCTCGTATAGTTGGGCACTCAGATGAGAAAATTGTAACAAAAACGCTTTTTAGAAAAAGCGTATATGTTCACTTTTGTCAGAAAGCTCCTCATATGTAGTTCTTCAAAAACATTTAACCTTTCATTTTTAAAGATACTTTTTTTATGGCCATCTTTTCTTTTGAAATCTAGGGAATGCACATTTTTAATAGCGAAAAAGGAATATAAAAAGTTTCCAAACTTTATTTTCAAGCAATAATTTGTTGCTGAGGTCAGCGGCATAAGATTGTGACATTTCTTAAAATTCCTGAAACAGTTTAGCATTTGAATAATGTAATTATTATTAGCAGCTAATTACTTCACATATTTTAAGAGGCTAAATTTTACACTCTCAGGATTGAAGATGATTCAATGCAATCACTGAATGTTACTGCTAGTCAAATTTCTTTCTGTATAAAAAAAAACGATAATAGAAAAAAATTTTATAGTAAAGTTGGAGAGAAAAGAAATTAATTCATATAAGCTTAGCAAGGAAAGGTTAAAATATGCAGCTTTTGAATGTTATTCAGTTGGCTGTAATAAATGATAGTAACCGCATAATTAAAACATATGTTCACTTGAAAGAAACTGTTTCACGCTGAGTTAATATTCGTCTCCTGTTGTATAATAAATCGCATCATTATGGCTTGTACATCAAATTAAGAAAATTTTTATATTAAATAATTGTTTTTATAAATATATGATGAAAGCCAACATACTAAATGAATGTTACTAAAAAATTGTTAGCATCTCTCAAAGTTTTCTTAAATCTATATTATAAAAAATTTAAGTAATTATTGATTCCTTTTTTATGTCGTGGAAAATTTTTCATAAATGTTTTCTTATATTTAAAAATATAAAAATGATACGCAAAATAAGCTCGGAGTAAACATTAAAATTTAAACTGTCTTTTCATTTTTTTTAATAATTGTTACTCAATTCTTCTATCGAATCAATGTTATTTTTTAAATTCTAAGATATTAAGAAAACGTAGTATTGATATTTTCTCTTTTAAATCATCTGAAAAGAAAAAGTAATAAAGACTTAAGATAGATGAGGATATTTGAATTAAAACCTCTTTACTTTCTCACATACAAAAAAAAAAGAATTATAAATCCCAAAAATTTCGATTTATTTTCTACTTTAGAGTCCCCGATTACGAAAAAAAACCCCCTTTTTTGGAATTATATGTCTGTCGCTCCGTCCGTCTGTAAACACAAGCCGATTTCGGGGTGTAGTCATTTTGTCGGCAATATCGACTTGCCGTGGTCTCCGATTTCAGGGTAATAAAACTCGGCAGTTTAGACCTTGTGTCCAAGAACTTGCAGGGAAGATGACACTTTTGTTAGGGAATACTCTAGAAAGTCTAGGGAAGAACACTGCTACAAAACAGAGACATCTCGTTTCTTTATTTTACTACAGAAGGGAAAGTTTGCCTGAACCCCGGGCAGTTAACAATAGTCTTTATCACCAGGACATACATACCCCTGAACTCGGAGTCGGAACGGCTCCCTGTGGGTGACAACAATGGTCTGCAAGAGAATTTAAAAACCAACTTAGTAAATAAAAGTTCACTTTGTTTTTTTAGCGTTTCAATAAAAAATTCTGCAAATGTCGTGAATACGCAGAATAAAGTAATACGTTCGATTACTTTTTCAAAATTTGCCGACTCATTAGTCAAATTGCCGACTTCAGAAAAATCTGGGGGGTATCACACACCCCCTACCCCCCCTTCGCCACGTCCCTGAGCATGTCTGAGAAGTTTCGATGGATTTACCGACTAGTCTACCGGGGGGGGGGGGGGGGGGCAACACGAGTATATGGATGAGGAGTACCCGAATAAGTATATCGATTTTCGCAATGGTGGTGAAAGTCATCGGCGATGACGGGAAGACCTCTTTAGGGAGGAACTGGTGCATGGGCCGATGATGTCCATTTTGTAACTGACCACAGTACCCGCTTACTATTTTCGGTGACCTAGTCATTCACATTCGTCGAACGGCTCAGTATAGATCAGGTCGACCGTTTAATGATTACCATCTAGTCTTGACTTTAAACTCCTTAATGAAATTTTCTGTACTGAGTACCATTTCGTAGCTTAACACGCATTACTGCCTATATCAGTTTTCAAAATTTTCAAAAAGGGAGAAAAAGCTGACTTTTTCGCAACCAATAGCGAATATTTTTGATTTTTGTCACATCTGGTATGAACATGAGACCTCATGTTCATGTTCATCAAACTGGGACATTCAGTTTTTTCTTCGTCTTGCAAACATTGTAAAATCGATATAGATGGTGTTGCTTGTTAAGCGACGATTTCTTTAAAAGACGTTGAAGAAAATCACATGGTTCTGCTTTTCATCACGAAATCCCAGAAGTTCTTAACTGAAAGGATAATGGTTTTGTCAGAAAGATAGCAAACGGTTGGCGATAGAAGCAGCATATATTTGTTTCAATAAATAGCATTTACAGTCATGTTTTTGAATTTCATAGTAAAATAGAAGAAACACTTCCCCTCAACCGTTATATGATCTACAAAATGCATTGTTTATTTTTATGGTAACTGTAAAAAAAATATCTCATACTTATCAAGAAAATATTTAATATTATACTTCTGAACGATTTTCGGTGTCAATCTGGTATTATTTCTAGGTCATGTTTGTCGAAATAGTCATCATCTAAACAATTTCGTATATCACGGAAACTCTTTTCGACCATTTATATAGGGCAACTAGGGATACTTGACCCTAATTTAATTTTTTTTTATATTTCTCGAATATTTTAATTTTAGTATCATAGAAGAATTTGTTTTTAAGAATGAGAAATGTACTTATGCTAAATTGATATCTCATTTAATTATAAAACAAATATATTTCATAAAATCACTTAGGTTCAAATATCCCTAAGGTTAGAGAGACTTGAACCTAGGAGTAGGAATACTTGACCCTGCATGCAAAGAATATTTAAATTCTTTCGATAATTTGTATATACGCAAAATCCAGATATTAGGTTAAAACTACTGAATTGAAAGCGTCGTAATTTTCAGAAAATAGTAATGAAACTAATAAATATAATGATAAATAATTTGGATAAATAAATTAAATAATTTAATAAATAAATAATTTGGAAATTATAAAACACAGTTCTTATTAATAAAAATATAGTTTTAAATTAAATTAGTCTATTAATTAAATTAAATATAGTTATCAATTAAATTAGTTCAAAATTAAATGAACAATTAAAATACTGAATTAACTAATGAAATGGAACAGGGAACCTAGTAACGTCTCTAGCGCATTAAAGCAGGTTTTGTAAAATTAGAACAAAACAGAATAGCACTAAAATGAAAAGAAAGATTCTAAAAAATGTTGTACACAAAATAAGAAAATGGAAAAATTTAATAGCCTTACTCGGATCTCCTAATATTTTAATGCGAATAAAAGCAAAAGAGGAAAATATATTCGACGAGAAAATTCAAACCAACAAAGAGATGAACTCAATCGAAATGGCGAAACGTTAAATAAGACCAAATGATGACAGACAATTCGAGTAAAATTTTTTGATTAAAATAATAAATGAATAAAAAAAGTTTATTTGCAAGCAAGGAAAAAATGGGATAAAAATCAATTTTTTAAAAAATTCTTACTAAAATGCTTCTTTGTATTACTTGAAATTATCACATGAAATAAAAATTTTATTCTTTAAATAATTATCTACAAACTATTTTAAAATAATTATTCTCATATAAAACTCAACTACCAAAAACACTAGCCATTATGCCGATAAACAAGGCGAAGGGTTGCCGTCCAGCTAGATTATTTGTGTTGCTATATTGGCGACAAACTCCGCAGTACCAGAACGTCGATCCCAACCACACAATGTATAATGCAGTAGCTTTTTGATAGGGTCAAATGTCCATAACTGGCTAGAGTCAAGTGTCCCTAATTTGACTTTTTCAAAATAATTTAAAGATTAAACCACTGAGAATTAAGATATATATATATATGTTACTGTGAAAGACCGAAATTGGAGAATGTCGACTTTCTCCGGTGAATGTTGACACATGCCAGAAACATTTACCGGAGATTATCAACATTCACCGACCGGAGAAACTGACATTCACCGGAGAATATCGACTTTTGCCAGATATCGGTCTTTCACAGTAACATATATATATCTTATACGATTTACTCAACCTCGTATATCAAATTATAGCTTGAAGTTAAAACTCAGAAATATTTTAATTCATCGTATCTTCAGCAGTAAATTCTCAATCCAAAGACGAATGAAAAAAGGGAAGATTTGCTTCTGAGCCTCCCAAAAGATATTTACCTACACACCATTACAATGGTTTTTCTTATTGGAATGGCAATCCCCCCATCCCAACAGGTCATATGACCAAAGGTCAAATAGCGATGGCACACTCGATGGTTATGGAGATTATCTCATAATCTGAGAAAATCAAGTAGAATCTAGTATCCCTAGTTTCCCTTATGTATTGTAATAACTCTGTTTTTCTCTACTGTTTTCTCTGGAACTATTTTTTAAATTTAAAAATTCATTAAACCTGTAATGGCTTCCTCGTGTGTGTGGTTTCTAAATTCATATTCATTGAAGATATCCAGGTTGTCTTTTATCGTTTTATTGACACACACAGCACCACTACGACATATATATACAAAGGTAGAAATCACATGGCTTAGAGCTGGATCATAATCTACACCCGCTCGGGGGTAGGGTCAAAGGGAATCTGGAGATGAATCCCTGCGGGGGTGGGGATGACAGGTCTACTTTTCCCTTTCTGGGGATTACTGTAGTCAAGTTGCCACATAGCCCCTTCGTTTTGCATTCGGTTTGTGTTATAAAATCCTGAGCAGTTGACAGGTCTAATTACAATTGTTTTCCCTATGTCAATGATCCTGCTAAAAGATTATGGATTACGCCATATTCAAAAATTAAGGAAGAAGAAATTTTGCAGTAAGGAGTTGAAGTAAACGATAAATCTCATTCCAGTTCTTTTATAGGATTTTACATAGAAATCTCGATACCATAAATTTGTGGTTGTTTTCCTCTTTCTCAGAAGGTACGAAACCATTTCATGCAAATCCAACTTATTTGAACTGAATTGTTGTGATTTTTGTTTATTTTTTCTTTTGCTCTCTAGCAGCTGATTTTCTAAATTAGTCTTCTGCAGTTGTTAGAAATGACATGTAAAGAATTACGATGAAATAATTTTTCGGTTGAAAAAAATTGGTTCAAATACCAATTTTTAATTAAACCGCTTTTTGAAACCTACAAATCCTATTGACAGAACCGAGATGGTTTTAAAAAAATTTTGAATAAGAAAAAAAACTTGTATTCAGTAGAACAAGGCATTTATAGTTTTTGAAGCATAAGAAATAACAATACAGTCTGTAAGCAGATAAAAATTTTTAAAAAATTCAAAGAGTTTCTCATTTTGTTTCATGTTTATAAAATGAAATCTTGTTATCGATTTTTTCATTCACTTCCTGATGTGCCAAAGTTTTGAAATTTGTGCACTTATGTATTCTCTATGACGATACACTACTTTAATATTTTCAGAACTTATTTATCAGTTAACAAATTAATTTAATATAATTTTGATTCCATACCAGTGGCGCCACCTGATAGCGAAT